>VYXC01010340.1:111274-144180 GCA_013397175.1 Platysteira castanea | reverse complement strand
TTTTTTTTTTTTTAGTCAAAGTAGTGGAGTCAACTACAAAAGCTTCAGAGTATCAAAAAGGGTAAGGTGCTAAAGCAATACAAGGTTATTTTAATCTCCTGGAAAGATAAGTAAATTTAAGAAAAAAGGATTTTGCTGCAATTAAAACATTCAATGCGTTGGTGCCCGCTAGCTTTGGTCTCATCACAAAAACATGTATTTCTTTATCAGTGTAAAAGATTTTTTTGTATTTTTTTTTCTATTAATGTTTATGAAAAATCCTCTGAGGAAAAAGTATCAGATGCAACAGACAGACTTTAAGCTTTAGAGGATAAGCATTAAATATACATTTAGATAACAATTTAACATCAAAATCTCATTATGGATTTGTAGCCACTATTACGATTTTTAAAGTGCTATATTTATGCATTTTGGAAAATTAGGATTTGCTCAACAGAAAAAACAGCTGTGCAGAGTTTGGCCCTGTTTCAGGTGCATGCCTTTCTCAGGGAGACCCAGTACATTCTTCCTGGCCTTGCACTCTGAATTAATCAGTATTTCTAGACAGAAAATGAAAGGCATGAATCTAATAACTTCTTACTGCTACCTATTCTTAAAAAGCATCAAGAATTTTGTGCTTTTACAGAACCCTCTTTAAGGATTTGTAAAGGTTTACAAGCATTACTGCATAAAGATGCTCATGCTCACTCTGGGTTAGAGTACAGGTATAGTGCATTCGGCACCGCTCTCCAGGAAAGAAGAGAACGCTGCCTATTATCACATTACTGCATCACTTTGTATCCTGAAAGTCCTCAGTTACTAAATGGTTAACTATTGCTATTAAATATGTTTTTCTGTGGTGGTAGCACTCAGGAGTTTTAGAACAGGACCCAAAACCAGTGTAATATACAATAGAGAGAAAACTCCTGCCTCAAAATGCTTGAAAGGTGAGATGTCATGATACAGGATGGTCTTAGAAGTCTCTTCCAACCTTAATAATTCTATGACTGTATATACCAAGGAAGAAGACAGTACTGGTCAGCACAGCAGGCTGGAATTAGGCACATCAGTAGCCCACATTCTGGTCTTGTAGGCATCGTGTAAAAGAATGTACCTGCTGGTGAATGGGAGGAGATATTCTTCAATGAATCAAGGCTGATAGGCAAACAAAGTGTCCTTAGCAGTTGGGGTGAGTAGTTTGAGTTTTGTGCCCTGGAGGTACGAGTAGTGTCCAGCATAAACCATGCAAAGGTGAAGCAGCATGGGCAGATGAGTCAGAAAAATTCTCTTGGTGGATCATTCAGGGTGGAGATCAGTGGGGCAAGGCTGCATTTGTCAAGGTAGGAGGTTGCAATATTTGAGATAAATAAAAGAGTTCAAATAAAAGGTCTGTCTGTTTGAATAAACTCCGGTTTCAGAGGTCTTGTACAGAAAGAAATGAGAGATATTATGACATAAACTGGACATCAAAAGTTAGAATGAGGCTCCCTTTCCTTTGTCAGGAGGGAAAACTAACCTCTTTTTAAATTTTTTTTTTTTAATATTTCTTAGTTCATTTTGTTTTTTAGCCTGAGGCTGAAAAGGCACAATTCCACTGTAGTATCATACTGGTTTGGATTAAACATGTTGGTTAGGCAAGAGTCATTTTTATGGCAAAACTCAGAATACTGCTGTCTAAACTTTCAAATGAGGTGCCAGAAACAAGAAACTTCATATGAATATCAGCTTTTTAGAAGTTCTGGCACTCAGAATTTCACTAAAAGCTGAAAAACACTGTTAAATTGTGCAGGAATTAGAACTGGGCATTTATTCCTTGACAAAACTCTTGCATTTTTAAGTGACTTCTGTGACTTCTTTTGTCATCTGTTTAGAGATTTCTGAATACTTGAGACTAACATTGTTTCTCATTGTACATATTTGTTTATATAACCCTGTTATTTGCTAACATGTGTTGTTGCAATGCCAGTTTTAGTTTTACACAGGTCAGCATGCAAATATCAGTGCCTTCCAGTCAAGCATTCCAATATTACTTTATACTATGTTTTTGTGGATACAAATTCCTAGAAGACTGTTTGGCATCTTCATACTGTGCTAGATAGCTACAGATGGTATCACACAATTTCGGAATATGCTGAGTTGGAAGGGACTCATCAGGATCATTAAGTCCAACTCCTGGCCCTTCACTTCACAGGACATCCCAAGAACATCATCATGCACTCGAGAGCACTGTCCAAACACTTGTTGAGCTCTGTCAGGCTGGTGCTGGGACCGCTTCCCTGTGGAGCCTGCTCCAGTGCCCAACCACCCTCTGGGTGAAGAATATTTTCCTAATATCCAACCTAAACCTCTCCTGACTCAGTTTCATGCTCTTTCCTCTGGTCCTGTCACTGGTCACCAGAGAGCAGAGATCAGTGCCTGCTCCTTCTCTTCCTCTCATGAGAAAGCTGTAGACTGCCATGAAGTTTCCCCTCAGTCTCCTCTTCTCCAGGCTGGACAGACCAAGTGCCATCGGCCACTCCTCATACAGCTTCCCCTCAAAGCTCTTCTTAGTAGGAACACCTTTTATCTCTATACTTAGCAAATATAGGCTGTTTCCCCACATATTTTTGCTGATTTACACCTGAAAAAATGGTTTTACTAGAATTTAGTAGATCAGGGACACCTTAATCTCTAATGAGCCATCAAGCTGTAAATTACCTGATGATCTCATTAATCTGTTTATTAATTCCACACTGAACTGACAGCAAAACTGAAAAGAAGCCTAGGTTTTTCCAAAGCTAGGCTTATACAAAACTTACACGTTTGTGTGGGCACTCATATATGCTTAAGAATTTATGTTTTTAAATTTTAAAAATGAGATTTTAGATTTTAAAAATGAGACAGATTAATACTTATCTAGATCCCTGCAGAAGCTACCTCTTTTGTCTTCCATATGGAGCTCTGTCTTCAATTTGGGAAAGTTTTAACGTCAGGTAGACAAAGTATGGACAAAAATGAAGCATGATGTAATTTTTCTGTGATTTACCAGGTTGAGTCAAAAGCTCACAGCATAAGAAGCTTCACTTCTGCTCAGTGATTCACAGGGAAATTATAGACTGCCTTGTCTTTGCCAGGATATTTACTCAACTGACTCCAGTTAAGAGTTCACCTTTTTTGGGCAGTGTAGCCATGGCTTGAGTTGTGTAAACTAACTTCTTGACCTCTGGAAGCTGCTTGTGATTGCAGGCCCTCAAAGGTTATGGGTTTACTTTATTAAACATTAATTTTTTATACACTTCACAACTCTTGCTCTAACCTCCTTTTAAACAAATTCAATATAATCTTGATCCAGTACCATTTCCATCTTCAATACTTGTGTCTCCATCCGACTCTGAAATCAGCATGTGCTCCCTAACCTCTCATGACAGGGGCTGAAATTGCAATCTGTTGGTTTATCTTTTAAATTGCATTGTTGAACATAATCATTACACTCATGGCGTTTGACACCACATTCCAGACTGTCAGTAGTTGTATGGGTTCTCCTGCTGCACTCTCTTAACTGTGTTATCTGCCAAAATCGTCTTGAACACAATGTTCTACTCTACAGCAAACCTGCCCATTGCCTTGAGAAAGACCCTTTAGAAACTATTTTACTTGGCCTAGTTAGCAAAGGAAGTGGTAGCAGAGGTGCAGGAATTTTCTCACTTTGCAAGGGGACTGAATAGGAACAACGTAAGTTTCCTCTCTTTTACGTCGAACTTGCTTCAGTTTTCATCAGCCATGCTCATATTTAGTTATTTGTGCTCCTATATTTCAAAATAAAGTAAGAATCATAGAAAGGGTTGGGTTGAAAGAGACCTTAAAGATTACCCAGTTCCAACCTCCTGCCTTGGGCAGGGATACCTTTCACTAGACCGGGCTGCAACAAAATGACTAAGCTAAAGCCTGCAGAAGAGAGCTAGATTTAGTCGTTCAGATGGTTCTCACATGTAAACAATGGTGGCTGATGTCCTGAAGTAATGGAAACTAATTTTCCATTTCAACCTAACATCAACAGAGACTACCTGAGAGCTGAGATTCATTTGGTACCTAAGCAATAAAGCTGTTATGTTTGTCCAGCACAGTTTGGCAGTAGAGATGCCAACTTTTACAACCGCTAAAATGAGAGGTTAATCAGTTTCTTATTCATAACACAGAAATAAACGTGATTCCCTCACCCTACTTCAGGTGGCTGGCAGAGAGCAAGCTACTATTTCAATGGGAGGAAGCAAAAGGCAATGTAGAAAGGACAAAAGGATCTGAAAGGCAGAGGAAGTCAGTCATTTAATATTTTATCTTTATGTTTTAAATTGTTGCTTTTGAATTTCCTGAATCTTAATTTAAGAAATCTCTTCAGTATTATTTTGGCTGTAAATTATTTATATGTTTCCCCATCTTTTATGGTACTCTGTTTCTGGGCTTCCTGCAAGGTCTCATCACCTTCTAGCAACATGCTGAGGCACTGCTGTAATCTGTCAAAAAGGAAGGGAGATAGGGCTAACAAAGTGATGCTCTGGGATTTGTACTAGCATGAATTGTCAAAGATGAATAACTAATGATGTGTTTTCCCACTTCTGAAAAGCTGTGGAAAATCCCTGGTAATTTTGTTAGAATAATTCATTAACCAGCATTTTTGCCCTTTGTTGTTAAATCTTACGTATCCCTCCTTTTTTTCATCAAACTTAGTGAAGAACTCTTACATTTGTACATCTTCCTGCTTGAAGAAATCTACTTCCCAGAGCATCTTTGTTGGTATTTTGTTCCATTCAATTTAAAATATCTCAAGAGACATACTGCTGTATCTTTCAGAGCTGACAATACAGTCCAGAACATCTCACTATTAGGTATATTTTCCCTGTGAAATTAGCCAAAATAGTCCTCTATTCTTTGCATCCTATTCCAGATAGGGATGTATACATCTTAATTTTTCTCCATCCACTGCATTTCTCCTTTCAGACACTCAGACAAGAGAGACTGGTTTTTGGCACCTGTTATTTTGCCAAACTGCAGCCAAGATTAGATTGTGCAGCATCCACATCAGCAAGCACAGGCTAAGCAAACCTCCATGGGAGCTGCAGCATATCCAAATGCTGGGTGGAGCCCACGGTCCTCCATGGTGTGCCTTGGCAGGAGTGAGTACAAACAGGGTTTCTTCATTTCCCTGGCCACATTTCATTGTAAACTCTCATTCCATTAGCCCTCCATATTTCTCTTAGGCTTGGTTCAGGATTACTGCTTTCAAGTTTCCCCCCCCCTTCTGAGAAAAATGTCAGTCCTTTACTGGTTTGGATTCATTCACAGTAATAAAATCCGTTTAGGCTCTGCTTCAGTTTCTGGACATCTTCATTTTTAACTAAGGCAGAAGAGCACTTTGTCTTTTATGACCAAGAGAATATAAAATGTCACTGATGGAGCTGGAAAGCCTTTTGCCTTTCATAGGACAGTTGGGATTTAGCCCCTCCAGTGCAAGGTATATATACCCAGAGCCAGATGGATATGAGTAACCCTATGGAAGTGCTTGGGAATGTCTACCTGCTGAATGTAAGTCACTCTTCTCATGACTTCTTCAGTCCCACAGCTGCATTCTTCACTCCTGTGAGAGATCCCAACCTTAGTATCAAATTTTCTGTGGTTGATTTTTAATTAGATTTATCAACTATGGTAGGCTGGCTTTCAGAAAGTGTAATAGACAAAACAGTAACTGTGGGAATAAAAGGAATTTTTTTTTCATTACTGGCAGCTTCTTTGCTTTGACTCTTTGACTTCTTCCCAAGGTCAATTAAACGTCTCAGAGGAACTGAAGTGGTTACAAATCAACTTTGTCATTGTCCATTAGGTGGATGGAGAACATTTCATAAAAATTAAAATAGGTTTCCAGGGAGACTTTCTCAGTAAGTGACTTGTCCATGAACTGAAGATCAGACCTTTTCACAGGACAATTTACTGGTTTGTTCAAGTGTTCTCACTCAAACTTAGTGCCCTAAGATGTTCCTCTTGTGGCACAGTGGTGTCAAATCAACCATCAACAAGCTCACCTGGAGTCCTTCCCCTTCCATGTCTCCCATCCTCCGGCCCAGTATATAATCTGTTTAAGTACCTTGTTCACTCTGTATTGGAGAAACAAGTCATTATCAGGGAATAATACTCTTTGACTGGGGCTGATAGGAAAAGGAAAAAGCCACAAAAAAGAGCACTAAATGAAGATGATCCTGTTGACTGCAAGAACTATCTTTGAAGAGTTCTGAACAATCAGAAACTTCAGTTTGTTTTCAGCATATGCTCCCAGGGGAAGGTCATCTGATTCATATCCGTCAAATGTTGAAAGGATGAGTCACAGTCAAACAAATCACACTTTTCTAACTGTCTTTACACATACGGGAAGGAATAATCTCTCTTCATTTAAAAGGACTTTCTCTTTTTCTTAGTAGACAACACTCAATAACTTAGCCCCATGTTATCTGTTTTCCTTGAATTATGAATATTTATTCCTCTCTATATCCATAAATAATACATGATCTACAGTTGCCTCATTTTTCTCTTATGACCTTTATACACATCCTGTACTTTAAATCAAATTCTCTCTTAGTTACAAAAAGCTCTAATTCCCACTTGAAACTTTATTCAACATCCACCAAAAAAAAAAAATTCTTGTCTTCAAATAATAGCTAATACCAGATCTTATATTTTTTGCTGCCAGTCAACCAACATTGGACATGAGAAGAAATATACTACTCCAGAAGTCATCAGTTTATGCCACAGCATTTAAGACGTGATAAAATGTATACGTTTCTGTGCCCTGTGATCCTAATCCCATGGCTGCAATATTAATGCGTGAAAAGTGCCTGCACATTTTCTTCTGCAGAAGAAGCACAAAAATGCTGCATGCACAACTCCTATAAAGCTGACAGGACACTGTGCAGGTGCAGGACAATGCAATTGCCCTTTTGTTCTTCCACAGGTTCCTTCTCCTTCATAGAATCATAGAACGGGTTGGAAGGGACCTTAAAGCCCATCTAGTTCCAATCCTCCTGCCATGGGCAGTGACACCTTTTGCTAGACCAGGTTGCTCAAACCCCCATCCACTCTGGCCTTGAATACTTCCAAGGATGGGGCTTCCACGCCTTCTCTGGGCAACCTGCTCCAATGCCTCATCACCCTCTGAGCAAAGAACTTCTTCCAACATCTAATCTAGACCTCTCCTCTTTTAGCTTAAAAGCGTTCCCCCTTGCCCTGTCACTATCTGCCTGTGAAAAAATTATTCTCCCTCTTTTTCATAAGCCCCTTTCAGTACTTCTTCTTGCATGCCACTTGCCCCAGGCTTCACAGCCCCTAGGTAAGGTTTTACTTTAGCATTTATGTCTGCCTTGCTTCATAAGTGCCAGTGGTTGAATATGTTTCACAAATGGCATTTGCTGGGGCTATGCATGCTGTGGCAGTACTGCATACTCCAGCACACAAAGATGCTCATTCCTGCTCCATGCTACCTTCCAAAATGCATGGGCACAAGAGGTGGAGTTCCCATTGGATCAGGAAGCTGTGTGAAATGGAAACCAGCAAAACATCTCTCTTCAGACAAATCCCCTCCTGGCTGGGGTTCAGCGTGCAGCCACCTGCATGCTGCACTCCTCCGTGGGGTATGTGTGAGAGGAGGAGGCCCAAGGGTGGTTGCTGGGTAGTGATGGCTTGAGCAGATTAAAAGCTGTTAAAGGAAAGCTTTCAGAAAAGTGCTCTGAACCATGACGTGCATGTAAATTATATGTGTTTGCAAGGCATGATCAGGAAATTAACATTTCTGTTTGCAGGGAACTGAAAACTTTTTTTCTCCTAATGTATAATAAAGTGCCTAAAGAGTAAATCTGAATGAGACAACTATTTTAACAACAATCATTTCACACTATTTAAAAAATGCATTAATTTAGATTTATCACTGTGTATCACAAACAATGCTTAGGGATTGTGCAAAGGTATTCCCTCAGCTTCTATTCACTAACAATTTGAACTGCTGTCGAAAACCTGAACTATTCAGAGTTAGGTAACCATTCCCATTTTAGAGAAAAAGAACCTTGATACACAGAGAATGCATTCAGAGCAATTAATCACAGGATGTATCTGGGGCCAGAGCCAGATCTTCTGACTCACAGTGCTTCCTTTTTTGTTGAGAAAAAACCCATACTTATTTTTCATGATTATGTCCTAGAATAAGTATTAAAAAAAATATTTAGAAAACTGATACAGACTTTAAGGTGATCCTGTTTATTAATTCCATTATGACAAACATGATTTTAAAAAGTATTAACTTTAATATCCCCTATTTATATACTGGACAAATATGTATCTCTAATCTTTTAGTTTGGACCTCTATATGAAATATTTCTAAATTTGAATTATGTTAAAACATTCCTTGAAACTTATCCTATGGGAGACACTGGCATTTCCGATTATATTCTGAATTCTAAGTGTTTGTATCTCTAGAAGATTGGACCTGCCTGTGAAGGGATGCCAATCTCTTTCCAGCTCCTCTGATTTCAAATGGCCATTTGCCAATACCAAAAGTTGTTGAAAGAGATCCACCAAAGTGTAATTTATATTAATATAAAATATAAAGGGAAAAAAGGAACCCCCTCAAAGCTGGATTTAACAATGAAGCTAATTTATCAGATATGCAAAAGATTTTTGGCCCTTTATTGCAAATAGGCAAGCTGTATCTTTCCATGCTAATTACAGAGCAGTTTTCATGACTACTTTCACTTAGATTCTCTGCTTAATTCATATGAAATAAATGATGTGATTTAGACACATTTTGAAATGTCATTTTATCTAGGAAAAAGAATGGATTTTTCATAACTTAACTCGTTCTGTCCTATCTTACGTCCTGCCCCATTTTCACACCTTCAACTTCAGTCTTAGAATTTGTATTATTTCCTACTTAAAAATAAATAGCTAAACATAACTCTGCTGCTGCCCCAAGTTCATCTTTTTCAAAACAGTCAGGTTCAAATGTATTTGTTACTGGGCATTATGCTCTTAAGTATTCAATATGCCAAATATATACCAAATCACAGTACCAAAGACCAGGATTTTAAAACCTGTCTGAAAAAGGAGTAAAAAAGAAAGAGTAATCTGTGCACCCAAAGGGACAGTTGAGCTCTTTTGAGAATTTAACCCCAACTGTACATGCTGTGCTTTTGACAATATAGCTATGTGATATAAAATATTATATGTGATATAATAATTATAATTATAATAATTATATGTGATATGTGACAATATAGTTACGTGATATAAAATATTATAGTATCATTAAAACTTTTTTTTTGGTTGTAATATACTATGCGAACGTAAATTTTTCTCAAGTAGTTCTGTTTAAATTCTAGAAAGACTTAAGCAAGTGATACTTCACCCAAAAAGGTAATAAAATCCATCCCAGTGTCACTGTAAAACATACCAGAGTGTAATGTGAGAACATACAGAGAACTTTGGAAATGTAATTCCTACAGTCCAAGCTGCTGGAATGATGTCTATTCAGAGAAAAGGATCTTGTCCCCAGTTTGCTGTCTGACTGTATAAGTGATCTTGATGCAGTGAATGAATATCTCATTACGTGAAAAATATCTCCAAGATAAATTCTGACAACCAGAGAAATTAGTAATAAAAATAACTGTTCTTTCCTTTTCTTTTTTTTAAGGTTCTGTTAAGTTTCATGTTGAAACAACATGAGGTGGTGTAATAAGCAGAGTGAACGGGATGTCACATTGCTTTAAAACAATGGATGACTTGCCTTAATGTCTTAATACTGCTGTATCTGTAGCGAACACTTCTGGAGCCTCACTTGAGAGCTGCTTTAATATCAAGTTAATTCACGTTGATGTCTATTGCCTATTAGTCACCACTTCCAAAAGGAATGACAGCGACTGGATACTTAAAAAGAAATAACACTGCTGATGATTTGCATTAAAAAAAATGCCAATATCAGATCTATTCTGGTGTCCTTGAAAATCTGAGCTCTGAGAAAAGGACATGTAGACTTCAGCCCTGCGGCTGTGTGCCTGGGCACGGAGGGGTCCACCTGAGAGTCCCTCATAACAGACAACACTTGGGTTTTGGAAAGACAGCCAGAAACTGCTCCCTCTGATGGGGCTGGAGTTATAGGGGTTTGCTCCACACTGTTTCTGCACCCTTTGTTTCCCAGGTCTTCATTATCTAAGAGAAAGCTTCGGCAAAAGGACTGGAGGGTGGATGTCTGTTTCAGAAAGAGACTGTAGGCTAATACATGGTGCCTAGAAGGTGGAATTTATAGTTTGAATCTCTTACACACATCTCACCCCATCCAAAGATTGCTCTGGAAATCGGGATGTTCCACCCATCTCTTCCTCATCTGGTGCTGTTCATCTTCAGAGAAAAGGTCTAGTGCAGAAAGTGGATCACAAATGAGTTGAAAGGACAAAAGCTCAATAGGGTAAGGACTGACAGGATAAAATGAAACTTTTGAGAATTGTCACCCTAGGTTCAAGAACAATACTTAAGTAGGACTAAGATGTCCAAGTCAAAAACTTTTCCTTTTCATTTTAATTATCACCCCTTGGCATTATTACTGAACTTATTCTGTGTAGGGGTTAAGCATAGGGCAATGAATTACAATGGTAACAATTTTTCCTTAGATACCAAAACTCATTGAAGAGCATGGATTACCAGTTCTTCTAATGTACATGCATATGTAAAATATTACAAAATAGCAAACACCTAGCAATGCCTTATTATTAATGTTAAAATATTAATTTCTTTTATCCTCTGGTCTTCAGCAAAGGTTTCTCCTTTAATTTATTGAAACCTTTTCATATGACTAATAAGAAGCAGTGTATTGAATTAATCTGTTTAAGAATTCTTAAATAGTGATTGAATATATTTTGTAGTGGAATGAGGTGGGAAGATGATTTACTGCCCATCCATGCCATTTGATTAGGAGTTAACACTTCACAAGAGAAATTGAATGGAATGATGTCAAGCAATGCAGGTGTTAATTTGGGAAGGTCCCCTGAACCTGGCTGGAAGAAAGGAATTTACAGTATGGAGTTAAAGCAGCTTAAAATTTAGAACACTACCTTTGTAGACTCTACAATTTGCTAAATATATAATAGAGTTTAAACTCATATTCATTCTATGATTCCACTAAAACCCAAGAAGATCAATAAGGCAGGAAAATATCTTTCAGGAGATTAGTGGACTATCATGGAATTTGGGACATTAAATGGTTCTGTAGATTCCAAAGATATCTTTTAAAATATGTTGCAGAAGTCATACTGTCTCAGGGGATTGGTTGCTAATACAGGAGGGTTAAGTGAAGGAATAAGGTTTGCAGAGGAAGAAGTTTGTAATAATTTTGGGATGTAGTGAACAAAAATCTATCCCCTTCCTCTATCATCTTTTCTTTCTTCTCTCTCACTAAACCCCTTTAAGCTCACATGACAGCTGCAAAAATGTGATCTCAATGCTCAAAATTAATTTCGAATGGAAAAATGAAAATATTTTAGAGTCAAATTTTGGTATTAGTGCTCAGATATGCAAAGAGCACCACACTGTTTTAAGCATGGCACTTCAGGTAAAAATCTTGGGTCAAGTCTTGCAAGATGCTGAGTGCTGCTGAGGAGGTCGTGAGCAAACTCCCTCCTTCCTTCCTTCCCACAGCCTCACACAATGTTGTGTCTGTGCAGTGCCATATACACTGTGGATGTGAACTGGTAAGAGAGTCTGTAAGCCACTGTGACATAAACAACAATGAGAACAGACTCTAATTAATTCTCTTCTGGCTTTCACACTGATAACAAGATGTAGTTACTACTTTGTCACTATTCTACTTTCTGTAACACTTTCTCCCTTAGAGAATTTCCCCCCAGAAAAAAAAAAAAAAGCGTTTTGTTCCTGCCCTCTGTGTATTAGTTGTCAAATTCAAGGATGCCTGCCAAGGCAGCTCAGCCTTTTGTAGTCTGAAATTCATCTTCAAACAATACTTTCCAATTTCTAGCTAATCTGTTGTATGTTATTCAAACCTCCAATGTATGTAATTTCTCAAGGATCGACATAGTCAAGTACACAGAAGCCTTGAGCTGGCATGTCAAACAAAATGTTCTCTCTTGGAAACGAACAGAGCTTCATAGTGATTGAATAATTGGTGTTTTGAGTGTTCGCTTCTGAGGTTTTACAATGTATTCCAAAGTCTAATTTTATAAATGCATCCTAACACTTCCTGATTATGACTATAGAACAGCTGTTTTGTGTAAATTAACAGCATGTGTAAAAGCTCAGCCCTGCTTTACGTCAGCTGCATAAATGTCTTGTGTTACTTCAGTTTGAGAATTTCTTGCCTCTCCTTCAGGATGCTGCATGACTTTCATTTCTATCAATTCTACTAACAAATTGGGTTTTAAACTTGCACTGAGGTTGGTGGCTATGGAGGGCCTCTTGACATTTTCTTCTCTGCTAAATCTGGACCAAGGTCACACAGATGTTACGTGGTCTGCCAAATTCTTGCTACCTCAATGAAATCCAGCAGTCTTTCAAGAAAATCTCCAACAAAAAATCTCATGACAGAGTTGGCTGTGGAGTCAGTAGCCTTCCTCTCTTACGGTAGCTGGTGAGTCAAAAAAAAGATCAGACAAATCAGAATGTTTTTCATTACTTGGTCTTGGAGCTTAAATTCCCAATTCCTTATTTGTCACCTGGACATTTTGTTTCAGGAGGCTTAGCAGCTCTAGACACAAGCCTGATGTAACTGTACTTATGTTTATAGTCTGGACTATGTGCTGTGTGCTAGATGGCGCAAAGTCTCAGAACAAAAGAAATTATAAAACTGAGCAGGATGTTGTCCCAAACTCTAATTCCTCTGCTCCCTAAAGTGTTACTATGCTATATGCTATAAGATCTGATTTCTATGAAAATCTTTCTCAGGCTAGCCACCCAGCCCTCCTTTTCACTAAAATGGAGGTTACATTACTCCCCTTCTGTTTTGGGGTATAGCAGGCCTGAGGGAAGCAGGGCAGTACAACACTCCTTAAATGAGCTTTAATATTGGTATTTTATCCTCTCAACATTTCAGCCACTAACCTGCAAAAGCATCCTTCCCTCATCAACCTAAGCTGGTATGTGTAGAGCCCAAGTTTGTCTCATATTGGACAGTGGGGCTTCCTAAATGATGCAAGGAAACATAATTTAGTGTTGAATTTATGATCAGTACAAATGGGATTGTGCACCCTGGGCTAGTCTGATGAAAATTTATACAATGGATATAGGAGCTCCTACAAAGCAATTCTTTTCCTTTACCTCTTTAAAGAAATAAATATTATGTTAATATATATACTGAAAAATGTGATTGTGTCAAATGTAAAGTTTTCTCCATCAGTAAAAAGACAAATTTCTAGGGAAACAAGTGAAATGTCTTGTGCAGTGAAAACACAGTTCCTAAAGCACCTGAAAGAACCTTTCTTTCTTCAGCAGTACCACACTTTTACAAATACTTGCTAAATATTACAATACATGCAATCAAGTGTTAAATCTTTGAAATTTGCATATTACATTAAAGTCGATAATTTTGAGCATTTCATTTCATCAGGAGAAAGAACTAAGCATCAACTGGAGAAGAGAAGGTTCCAGGGTGACCTTATTGTGGTCTTTCAGTACCCAAAGGGGGCCTACAAAAAATCTGGGGAGGAACTGTCTACAAGGGCAAGTAATGATAGGACAAGAGGAAATGTTTTTGAAATGACAGAGGGTAGTTTTAGAATAGATATTAAGAAGAAATTCTTTACTGTGAGGGTGGTAAGACACTGGAACAGGCTGCCCAGAGAAGCTGTGAATGCCCCATCCCTGAAGTGTTCAAGGCCAAGCTGGATGGGACTCTGAGCAACCTGATTTAGTGAAAGGTGTCCTTGCTCATGTCAGGGGTGTTGGAACGAGATGGTCTTTAAGGTCTCTTCCAACCCAAATCACTATTTGATATTATGAAACTCAGTAGGTTTTACATCCCATCACAGACCTTGCTTGCTGAAGTGCAGTGAGATTTGGTCTGTGCTGTTCCATGCAGCATCACAATCAACCACCCTTGCTGGCACCGAGTCGGCACGAAGCCACATCCATGGACAGCCCTATCCCTCCAAGGAGTGCTGTGAGACAAGGGTCCCCACTTCTCTCTTGATTTATCCTCAGGGTGATAGCACATGGGCCATAACTCAAATTCTTTTAGGAGAAGCCAGGCACAGAGGAACCCCAACAGCAAATTTCACGCGTCCTATGGCTGAACTACAATGTAACAGTCTCTTGAACATGAAAACCATTTCTTAATTAAGCAGTTAGAATACTGCATTATTTGAGGATCATTTAGTGTCTTCAAAACCTTATTTGATTTAGCTTCATCTCACTAATGTACACTTTGTTGCTTGTTGATATCTTTCTCTTTGAATCTGCTCAGAAATCCATTTAGTCAGGGTAATTGCTCCTTCACAAGGCACTTCTCTGTAATGTTCAGCACAATGATCTCATGTTAAAAGATTATGTTAAAATATAGTGACTGTCATGATAAAGTCTTGTTTTAAAAAGAAAGGAGAATAAAAATCTACTATTTTTTCTTGTTTCTGGTTATCCTCCATTACAGCTAATAAAATAATGTGAATAAAAGTTTTAAGTATCATACTAAAGGGAGCTCAGACTTATCAATAATTTCAGAAATTACAAACATAATCTTGTTTAGTTGCACATATTGCTGTAGTTGGAATTCATTTGTCTGATTGAAAAAATAAAAAAAGGAAGCACCAATATTGCTATATAAAAAGACTTTAAGTCATTTTATTTCCAAATTAACAACATTGATGATGTACCTGAATATAAAATAATCCCTCTGCAGTGAACAAAAGGAAATTGAAGGTGCTGCTTCAGATTTTGTATCTAAATTCCTTTTATATTGCCAAAAATAAAAATAATAGTAAGTAAAATGCTCTTGTTAGACAGGTGGTTTCACAGCTTCGCATGTCTTTAAGGTGGAGCCTTGCTTTACAGACGCCCATGACAGTGGCCAGTAAAGGCAGTGGCATGTTCTGCAGGATGATTTCCACTGACAGTAAATGAAACGGCAGCTTCTGACTCAGCTGACCTCTTGGTTTCAGGATTGAGAATACCAGCTTGCATCATGTTTTTGTCAGCACATTAAATTCTCATTTTACAGGGAAGCCACTGGTTTTGGACAAAGGTGTCTGGAAAAGGGGCACAGTCTGTTTTATATTATTTGTTTTGACTGGCGTTTGATCCTGTGTTTCTGCACATATATGTAGAAGTTTACGTTCGGGAAAAAAAATTAAAGCCATTACTCATATGCTTTGCAAGATTTTGTTGACTAGTAGTTTAAACAAATTCCATTTTAACAAAACCTCTTCGTCCTGATTTACAAAAAAAATAACTTTTTAAAGCTCATCCATGGAACCAGACTGAGATAGGAAGGTCTCACTCTGAACAGAAGTATTATCTTAAAGGAATCTGGTTAGACTAAGATTAGCATACTAATTTATTATATCATTTGCCGTATGACTGTATTTTGAAGATGTTTGTGATTTTTTGCAGTGGACGAGACAATGCAATATGTCACAGGAAACCTCCAGGAGTGACAGAGAGGATGAATAACAGAGGTGTGTGTCTATTTACAAACGTTGTTTCTCAGTGGCTTCAACTCTCACCAGTTGCATCTGCAATACTGTATCTTTTGTTTTAAAAAATCTGTTAGCTGTCACTGCGCAGCAATAAAGAGTCGCAGTATTTGAGGTGGCCTCTAACATCTGACAGGCTGAGTTTACAGGGAGAGCTCAGAAGGGAAATAATGGCATGTCCCACAACTGACTACCTAGAAAACTCCTTGTCGCTGCACTTAAGACATAGATCTGCATCAGATCTGGTACATGAAGGGAAAACAACACCACCATTAGTGGTTCCCAAAAATATTATATTAAACAGTACTGGCACAAACTTTTCGTCTATGCTTGTGACAGTGGAACAGGGTGTGAGAAGGACTGCTTTTTCTCCATTTCTCCTTTTTAAATCTGTTTTCCTTGTTTGTTTTGTTCGGGGCTTTTTGCTATGGCATTACTCTTGCCTCATTCTGCGGCAGCCAGCTAACCTTAAATAAGAGAGATCTGTTAATACAGCTATCGCCTGATGCTAACAAGCCTAACAGGAACCCGTTTTTCATGGGTGTTCCTAGCTAGGAAAAATTATGGTGAAGATGGTCTGATTCAGAGTCCATCTGAATTTCTGAGGTCATTAGCAGCTTAGTTTCAGGACATTTTACAATACAGAGCAAGGCAGATATTAATGCCTGTGGTCAACGATCTGCTTGTAATAGACAAAGTGCTACATGATAGTTTCATGGGAAGATTGATGCTGCTGTTTCTGAGATGTTGCTGACTCATCCATGGCATCTAATGGATGCACTTCCCTGAATTAATTCCTGCTTCCAGTTCCATAAATATGGCTAAAGTAAATGATACCTCTTAGGAAACATCCTGTCTTCGTTTTAATGTCGCTTATACCAACAGTTAATTACTCTTACTGTTAAACATTTGCATCTTATTTCTAGCTGAAAATTGTCTAGTGTCATATTCCAGTTATAGCTTATTATCTTTGTGTTGTTTTTTCAGCAAGCTGTTTTTACTTTGGAGGTTTTGTAATTAAACATGGGGGGTTTTTTTCCTTCAGTAAGGTTTTAGTGATAACATCACCAATCTTTTCACCAGAGCACTTTTTTTTTCCATTCAGCATGTTTCTTTTTACAGTAAAGAAGTGTTTTGGAATTATTAAAACATTTTTAAATGATTGTATTTTTTAAAATAGTAATAGTGATTTTTCTTTGATAATCCAAAGGCATAAGAGACATAAGGGTCATAGGGTATGGTCATATGTTTTATTAGACCAACTGACACAGACTGGGGAGGAAGAGGGTGCAGATAAGAAATAAAAAAAATGAACACATAAACTTTCTCTGAGATGCCAAGAGGTTTTTGTGACCAGTGATTAAGTACTCAGTTAATAAGAAATTACTTCTTACATGTCTTCCTTTTATTGCAATATTTCACAAAATAAGGGTGGAAAATTCCATATAAAGAATATTTAAGTATTTTCTAGCAAAAAGAAAGTTCTTTTGACAAAAATAATCTGTGGAAGAAGTTATTAACAGGTTTTTTCAGCTCAGAAATAAAATTAAAAGAAATAGCAATAAATTAATAAAAAGCCTTCTGTAATGCTAAAAGTGTTGAGCTAGAGAAAATTCCATTATAGTTTCTTCTCTTGTCTTTCATCACCTCGGGGTCTATTAAGGGGAAATAAATACCACTAAATGTATTCAGTAATAAAATATTATACAAAGGCATCTAAAAATTCAGTGATGGGAGAAGAAAATTAGTAGCCAAGCATTATAGTGTTCTTTAACCATTCTGAAAAGTGCTTTGGCCCCCTCCTCTGTTGCCACCTCTGACAATGTCAGAGGAGGCAGAAAATTGTGCTGGGTGATGAAATAACATAATTACTTTTAAAAACCAGTGAAACACCTAGCTGTTTTTGTTTAAAATAAGGCAAAAAGGTGTTGAGATTTTTTCATTCACAACATTTACTACATATTTGACATTTGAGCTGCTATAACTGGGAAGAGATGACTCCATCCTGAGGGGAAGGATGTTATTTCTACAGCTAATTGGCTGGCTGATACTTTAATTCATAAATCCCTGTGCCTGTTCTCATTTACCATGACTAAAGATCCCAACCATTTATAGCTGGAGTGAGGACAAGAATACTTATAATTTCCTGCTTTCTTTGAAGTTCATTCTTAAAAATCACTGAGATGTAAAATTCCTTTTCAACAGACTTTTTTTAACCCCAAGAACCATTTAAAGTGTATATAATATCAAACCTTCCATAAGAAATCTGTCACAATGACTGAGAACAACTTCAATTAAATCCTCTTATTAAGTGAAGAAGTAATTTACATTCAGATTTCACCAGATGAGGTTAATGTAATTATACCAGGGATATTCCAAAAACTGGCAGCTCCCCACAGCCTTATGATGACTTGCAAATTAGAGAAGGAAGCACTGTGAGTTCCCATTCCTCCTGTGCGTGTTGCATACAGAAGCCTATGGGGGACATTTTCAGAGGAGGCTGCACTTCCTGAAAGTTTTTTCCTTGACATTTCTTTCATGGTAACAGCCACCCTCATTTTTTTTTTTTTTTAAGTGCACCTTGTCTGCTCAGTTTGACCCTATTGTTAATGTTTAATGTTAAGACTTTAAAGAGTTTTTAAATTTAAAAAAAAAAAAAGAAAGGCGTTAAATGATGAGCACTGAACTGTAGATTACAAAATAAACAGATAATTTTAAAACAATAGATGATTACATTACTTATGGACTGTAAGTTTTATCTCAGAGTACATACCTTATAGATAAAAAATTCTCTAATTTAATTAGGATTGTTCCCTCCACATCTCATACAGCAACTTTACATTTCAAACTTATACAAACATTTTCTTAAGTCTATAGATAAGAAACCAGATGAAACTTCTAAAAAAGTGTTGGCTTATGACTATTGAAAAAGCCTCTGTCTAGTGGAGAAAAAAAAAGGTTGATATGAGTTATTCACAGTTTTGATGCCCAAATGAAAAAATTGTTGTGCCCATTAGTGGTTAAAGCAAATCTCCTGTACCCAAGACTGCCTCAAAGAGTAAACTATATGGAAAATTTAACCTTGATCCATTTTAAAAATTCCCTTTAAAATTCTGCACATTGCAGTCTGTAAAAGGTTTTGGGACATATGTGCAGTGGCAGTGCTCATACAATTGTGTGTAAAATAGGTAGGCAAGTGTACAACTGGCCAAATATTGTTTCCAATCCATCTTCTGACAATGGCCCATAGACATTTTTAATATTACATATTGCATTTGTGAAAGCAGAAGAGACATTTTTATGTCAGAAAGTGTTCTGAATTCTTCAAGTATGAATGGTGAAATAAGTAATATTTTTATATTCATATATTACATTCAAAATAATTTACTTTCAATCCATGGGTTACTGGCTACATATTTTCCTCATAAGGAAGAATCTAGGCTGAAAAAGAGGTCTTTGAGGCACTGATCTTCTCCTTGATTTCCCTGATGGACCACAGCAGGAATTTTCTTAGTGATATTTTATTCATTTTTGCCCTTCTAATTATCTTTGATTTTTCCTTCTCTATCCTTCTTTCCACGGTCTACCACAGAAAATGACTTTGTGGTGAGCAGAGGGGAATTCCTTCAACATATTTCAGGGAGCATGTAATTCAATCTGGGATTTTGCTGCAAAGACTAGAGATGAAAAGTGCTAACTAACAAAATCTGCTTGAGGGGAAAACGCTTTCTCACTTTGATAATGAAATATTCATAGGATAAGACTTTCCCGCCCTATGACAATCACATGTGAATTTCAGGCGGAACTTCTGTGATCTCTCAAAACGGGACCCTGGCAATATTCCTCCTGTCAGGATTATTCATCTCAGCCCTGGATGCAAAAAGTGGTCAACCATCCACGTGGCTACAAACTCCTACATGTGAGCTTTTTGGATTTTGTGACTCAGAGTGACGCGCAGACATCTTTCTGCCACAGGCCAGATTTTCTAGGAACATCCCCTGGAGGAGATGCCAGCCTCAGCTCTTTAGCCCATGTGTGCCTTCACCCACTGAGAACACAGGTTGGGCTTTTCCAAGCACCACTGAGTGGTGTGGAGAGCTCATGGTGCGTGCTGCTCTCGCTGTATTGTGTAGTGACCCAGCGAGGCCTGATTTAAAAGACAATCGCCCTGCAAAGTTAGATGATCAGGTCCAGCTGACTTCTAATTAATTTTCATTTGTCCTTTTGATTTAGCATTGCTTTGCAAAGGCGACTGGAAGAGAAGAACAAGTTTCTTTTGAACCAGTAACAGCACAAAACAAACTAATCAAAAACAAATCTCAACTTTTCATACCATTGCACCACAACAAAATGCTTAAAAAGCATTTTAAGTTGTGGGTTTGGGATCTTTTTTGTAAAGCCCGATTTTTTTTGTCATGTGCATTAATCATTTTATTAACTTCATATAATTATTATGTAGAGTTTAAGGGTGTCCTACACAGCATATCTTCTAGGTTCTGCAGCCCAGCAGAGCAGCAAGTAAGCCTACAACACTGGAATTCCCACCTTAATCTTGTTTTCTTCAAATGCAAGATACTGAAACAAAGGTACAGTGTTTGAATGCAGACTCATTAGCAAAAAGATACAAATTATATTCTCAGTGTCTAAAAATAATAGAATACATAAAAATATTTATTGTTATATAATAGTATATTTTACTCTATTCTAAGTATAAACATGGAAAATTATTTATTAGTCTTGTGTAGAATTATACTAAGTGGTTTATTGGATTGTTACACAGTATACAATGTGTGACACACACATTACATGCAAGCAACAAATGTTCCAAATTTCTAAGCTCTCCCAAAGGGGCAACATGAATTTATTCATTAGCAAGCCTCAAATACCAAATAAATCTCTTTTATCATCATCAAAAATATTTTTTTCAATTTACTAACTACATTTTGTATATTTTTGTTTATACATGTGGGATGAAGGTGAACACACAAAATGTTTTCAGTTACTAGGTGGTGTAATGCAGTCCTGTGTTTCTGAGTGCAAAATTATACTACATGGATAGTCTCGGGCTATGATCAATAAATCAGAATATATAAAACTAAATCTTTGGTCTGATCCATGGTTCATTGAATTCCACTTAAACAATGAAAATAAAATGCTCCACACTGCACTTTGAGACTCTTTCTATCTCACCTCAAGGAAATAAATCAATCTACATGAGTGAAATTCCACCTCTACTGAAATCAATGACACAGCCCCTGTGTTTTCAGTTAGGTGTAATTCCACTTCCACATGTGCACTGTGACTGATGGTCTCTGTTGCACATAGCTCCAGGAACTGTCATTTATATGAATCTGTGCAGTGCTCTGCAGAGTAAAAGTTGGGTTTGGTTGAAGCAAGCTAATGAGCTGGTAACATAACATAAATAATAAATTATACCTGCTAAACAATTTTGTATAGAGGGCTGTGATTTTGTGGAAAGGAGATTTATATAGCATGAAAAAATAGTATTTAATAACTTCCTTTTTAGTTTTTCTTTAGCCTACTTGCAGATTAAATTGATGGTTCAACATACAACATGACTAATTTTCTTGATTGCTCAAGGAGCTTATAAGAGCTAGGCATAAATTATTTTGGTTTAGATGTTATTAATGTAACTGAAAAAAAAATTGACTTAAATATTCAAAACTGTTTTATCCTGAAAGTGCGGCTATGGCTTTGGATTGGGTTTGCTTCTTGCTCCTGTAGATGTGTCACTATTCATCTTTCCTAGAAGTGGCAGGTGAAATAAACTGCCTTTAGAAAACGTGACGACCTGGTAAAAGGAGGGGGTGAAATGTCTTAGTCTTACCTCTCAACCCTCCAATCCATCAGTGGAAGAAAACCCCCAGCATGGTGGTGATCACTAAAGGAAACATTTTTCTTCCTATTGCACAAGAACAGCAAGAAAGAGGCCCTCTCCTCAGCTTTGCTCTTTGAATCAAACTGCCAAACTCCAAAGCAAACTGTAGAAATCGGGAAAAAAAATGTTAAGAATAAAACCCAAAACCCAACCCAAACCAAAAAGCCTAGAGCTATTGCTTTGTCCAACCCAATGAGACTATATTCAAGGGGGAAAAGTCCAATTCAATTCTAGATCATTTTACATTTTTTCCCTTAAATTTAAATACTTAGTGGTAAGTCGAATGGAGATGGAGGATGACAAGGAAAGAGTCCCACATTGCAATGTAGGTAAAATCATCATTTGGAATTCGAGCAGGCAAAACGGAAGGAGGCATTGCGGGAAATGTCTTTGTGTTAATCAGTGATAAAGTGAGATAACATTTGGGTATACTTTCTTTGATTTACTGGGAAATTAATTTACCTGCAGGAATTTATCCCTAAAATGTTTATTTTTATTATCTAGCTGGGACACCATTGTGTAAGCTTGCAGAAACAGAGACAGAGGCTGGCTCAGAGATTGTCTATGCCTTGTAAAGAAATTAAATGCTTGTTACTGTTTATTGCTTTTGACTAATATAGGGAAAATTATCCTCTGAGCAGACTTGGCTCCTTAATGTTGTGATTAAATAGAGGTGAAGATACACTTTGTTATTGCTGTACTGCTGTAACTAGCTACGTGCCATGACTGTCTTCATCACAGCTACACATAAGATAGAAACTTCTCTTGGCACAATGATTTCAGTTGGTGATAAGAATCTTGGAATTTTTTTTTAGACACAGGAGGCTGCATATGGCAAACCCACATAATAATGGTCATTCTGACGAATACCATACAAAAATATTTATTTGAGAGCTCTTGCCTTCATACTTTCTTTTGCCTTGGGATTTGTACAGTTTTTTCTGAAAAGATGTAAAACCTCCCCTAGGCATTATAAGCTACACATATACTTGGATATTTGATGCTACAGGTAACAGAGATTAACACTATTGATTTTATAAATTAATATTATTATTTTATTTTCTGTTACAGGTAAACTCCATGCTTCAATGGTGCTATCCAAACACATTGCATTACCCTCAAATTTAGTACCTTTCTCCTCTGCAGGGAGGAAAATCTGACACTGACATTTGCAAAAGGGTGCTAAGGCCTCAGAAGCATGACTTGGAAATTAAATGAGAACATCAGGAGCTGGAGGGAGAACTGTAGACACTTGAAAAAAGAAGTTACTAGCAGTGTGTTAATGTCCTTCCTCCAGGTATGCTATTGTTTTATCAAGCACACCTATAGCTGTTTACAGCCTCTTGTTGTCACCTGTGGCAGCTTTAACCTTATTCTATAAAATGATACCGTGCGAAAATCAAACTGCCTGCTAATGTGGCTAAAAACCTACACTGCATGGTTTCTAGCCCATTTTCTTTCATTTTAAGATTTGTCAGTTAAAACATCATCTCAAAATGATAGCATTTGGTTCCTGAAATTTAATATTGTAAGCGTGTAGAGAGCCATTATTGTCTGACTTGTGGCACCCTTCATCTCTTATTCCCCTCAGAACTCTGTTCTCCATCTGCACTTCCTCTCAGCGTCTGCCTGGGAATATTACTATTACTAGAGCAGCAGATTGCAGTTGCTGTTTCCCCCCAGTCAAGAGCAACTTCCAGACTGCTCTAACCAGACAATAATGAAGAATAAATGTCTAATGCCCCAATCTGGTAAATCAGATTAAACAATTGAGCATATCCAAAGAAATTAAATGTAGCCCAATAACTCTTAATGGCTTGGAAAACTGTAGATGGGGGGAAACTTTAGAACCTAGAGTAAACTATTGACATACTCATTCAGAAATGAGTACTACATTAACCTGCTGACCTTAAGGGAAATATTTGAGAAACGAGAATGTCAGAAACAGACTAACAGAGTATCATCTACCCCTTTGTTTTAGTGTGTGTTTTCTGTGTTGGCACTGGTCACCTACAACTCCTCATCCCAACTCCACACTGTTACTCAGTGTTCATAGCAAAACAACTCAGAAGAAAAAAAAGGGAAATCTGGGTACGAGACATCAACTGAGATTCACTACCAGTTTTTGGCTCAGTTTTGTACTCAAGCCTCATAAATCAAGTGTGAATCCCAAAACATTGCTCAGGGCTCAGGTCACCCCTTGGCATCCTATGGCTTTGGTGGAAAAGAGAAGGGGTGGCCTCTGCTGAGTATTCATGCATGAGTGACTATGGGTGACTATGTTCTATTTCAAGATCATTAAACATCTCTGTGCTTGGGCTTACAAGATTTTTGGAGCTGAAAAGCGCTCTTCTTATCTTCCTTCTTTCCATGCTTACTGGGGGCTTTTGGATGGTGCATGCATATCTATCATCCCCTCAGCTCCTAAGGGGTTATTCAGTCCTAACTGCCTGATATTTACTTGGCTTTAGATCTTTGAATGAGCATGAAGCCATGTGGGGAAAAATCTTCTGGCCTCATTTCATTCTAGACATGATAATGTTATGAATTACCTTATTTATTTTCTTTTTTGTGAGTAACAGAGCAGCAAGAGTTTAGAAAAACAGTGCTGGTGAGAAAATTCTCTTAATATTAATTTTTTTTTAAATTAAAACAGAACAAAACAGAAACCAAACAAAAAACTAAACAAACAAAACACAAAAACCACCATCAGAGAACCCCAACTTCAGAAGCAGAATAAACATGTTTTTTCTTTACTATTTTTCATGTTCCTTAGGTTAGCTGTTAAGCAATTAGGTAGGAAATAGAAATAGTCCCCCATTAGAAATGGAAGCAGATAGAAAAACCAGGGGGTTCTTCAACTGTTTTGAGAATGAAAATAAATATTTTAAATTCTGTAACATTACATTTTTTTCTTTTATTTCTTCTCAGATGGCTGGGTGCATCACATTTGCAGTTAATTTGCAGTTAATCCATAAGATTTATAAGAATTCACTACGTTGATGCAATAAAGCCATTCCTTGACCTGCTGTGTTAGAGGAGGCCTGTAGTGAAGACAGTGGGGTTTGAGTTGTGTCAGTGGTGAGTTTCCATGGACGTAACTGGATGTGCACATTACAAATGTTTGAAATACTTGAGTCTGAGCTCTCCTGGGAAACACCTATTTGGCCCAATATGCCTTAAAGTAGAAGTTCTTCAAATTAGCTCTAAGTGCATATAAAGTCTCATTCATATCCTGGACACAAAGTGCACAGGGTACTAAGTATTATGTTCAGAGCAGTTCTCATTCCAGTCATAGTTTATGGATCTGTATTTTGATTTCCAACAGCTGGCGCAGACACATAGTCAATTTCTGCTCAGAAATATGAAGTACTGGAAATTTCAGAACAGTCTTATTTTCTTCGGGAAAAGAAGAAAATTTAGCCTACATTTATGGGTATAAATATTTTCATTTACTTTTATAGTTGATGGTAATGTTCCTGATGATTTGAATGTTAAATCCTATTAGCCCAATCTCTTTTTTTGTCCATTTGACTGTGATGGGAACAGATAGGAGATGTGGAAAGAACTTTAATAAATGCATTTTAGTGCTAAAAATGTTGCATTAGCAATTTTACCTGCAACCAGATATCCTAGACCTCTCTCATCAGTACATCTGGCTCTGTTTCTTTTGCCCAAATCTAATAGCTACCACTAATGAAATGAAAAACATGGTGATTGTAATTACATTTTTGGAAACAAATAAATCATAAATACTGATGGACCTTAGTTTGATTAACTACATATTCCTCCTTTTAAAAAATTTTTCTCTTGGTTGATGTAACAAGGTAGAAAACTGTAGAGCCACTGTACTATGGTATCTAAAACAGGTATCCCTTGGTAAGATATAGTAACTGATGATATAATCCGTATTTCAAACTTCATAACAGGCTACCATGACTTTATTTTGCTGATGCTTCTATGAATTATTTTACACATGAAATTTTAAAATTCTGTAAGTTTTCCCTCTTCAGAAACATTGGGAATCTATTTCTTTGAGAATTCAGCTGGTCCTCTGAGCATCCTATATTGGAGTAATTCTCTTCAGTTAACATCTCACAGTTTACAAGATTTGTTCACCTCTGAAAATATGAAAGAGTGCTGTTTGGGATCACATGGCAGAAGAAGAGTGTTCTCAGAGGCCAGAGTGAGCTAAACCCTCCAATAGTTCAGAGGCGTTTACGGCTTATTATATAAACAGTGACAAGGATCAAGTAATTTGCACTGTGGGCATTCACACGCTCTAGGGAAATTGCTGAGATTATTTTAAAATATGGGAAATCCTAGCAAGTAATCTGTCACCTCCACAAATATTTTTCTCTTTGCATCTAATTCCATGCAGATGTTGGACAGATATAGAAAAGGTGCTTACATTTGAATCTCTGCTTAAAGGTGAGTTCATTTTTTTTTTATTTTTTAATATTCTGCCACCTATTGGTAACTGTAGGTGCTTGAGCGAACGTACATGGCACAGTGATATATACACAACAGCCAACATAATCCATGTCCCCATCCCTCTTAATTAACACGATCATTTACTCTTCTTCCCATGCAATTTACTCTGCAAAACTTCCTATGGATCAAATTATGTCAGGAGAAATCACTAAAGCATTAAACAATTCCATTGTTTTCTGGTTGGCCTGAAGACAAATCAAATTTTCAGATTCTGGACTGTCTTTCAACTTAAAAATATATCTTAAATACACGGCCTCTCTTACCCAGTCTAATATGAACACTTCCTATAAATTTTATGTGGTAAAAACATTTAGAACACTGACAGCACTTCTGTCTATATGTAACTGGAGACATTAAATTTTTTTTATGATGTACATTGAACAGAATTGGATATCCATTATGCCTGGAACATATTTTGAGAACTCCCTAATTCTTTGGAAATCATATAGATTCATATCAGTCTTCATTAGCTCTTTATTTTCAGAAGCAGAGAATTTTTTACTTCACCTTGAGCAAATCCTGGATGAGCTTAGTATTTGCTTCTGGTTTTTGATGATAAATGAGAAAACTTCAGTGATTTTGATCTTTGTGTAATATATTCCATAACTTTATTGTTTATTCAGAAATCCACTCAATCAAGCTGTGCACAATGTTATCTTTGTCTCATTTGTAACTCCAAATGTGTAAGGTTAGCATAATTTTAAATATTTCATTACTATGGAGGGGAGAGACATCAAAGGCTGGGACTTGGTCCATTCCTCAGAGTTTGTAATAAGACGTTAATCTCCCTTTAAAGATTTTTGTCTGTGGATGTGAAACTTCAATGTCTAAGACAGCAGGTGTGGAAGTGTTTGAACTCTACGGTATATGCTGGGTGTTGAGTATCTTCAGAAAACAGGAGGGGAGTAACCGGTGTGAGAAGAAAGAGAGCATTGGGGCAGGCAAAAATAGGTCAATATTTTTATTCTTGGGTGTGAACCAGGAATTCCAGTCAACAAATAAGCTGCAAACATCAGAAAGTCACAAAGAATGGGAAAGACAAATAACAATCAGAGAAGATGGGAGAGTAAAGTGGAGTTATCAACATAAATGTTTAGCCACTAACTGGCCCTCAAATGTATTTGGGCACATAAAACAAAAAAGCAAACAAAACAAAACAAAACAAAACAAAAATCTTTCTCGTGGTTAAATCACAAAAGTACTTTGGGCAGACTGTGGAGCCAACAGAGTCCAAATTCTGACTGATAAGGGTAGATACGGAAAATAGGAGGTCAAAGCGTAAAAACAAATACGGAACTCTTTGGAGGAGAAAAATAAAGATTATGTTGTGACAAGTAGGTTACCAGAAAATAAAGGTGAGAGGTAATTAAAGAATATTGCTGAAGACCTCACAGATATACTTCTGCCAGTCTTCTCTAGGGAGGCTCCTGGGAGGCACCAATTTTCCTCAGGCAACAAAGATGACACATTCTGGGACTGAGGTGCTGCTTTAATACATTTTGAAAAAAAATAGATCAGCTGTGGGATAACAAAACACCAAAGCTAGTCAATGAAATACCTGAGGACTTGGACTTCGACTCCAGAGAAGCCTAGGTGTAAAACCTTAAAACATTACCATGTAAAATACCAATATGGATGCTTACTGTACATATATTGTCCTATACGTATTTATTATGTAGTAGATGCATTTATAATGGAAATTAAAGTGGTGTTTTTCTGTGTCCTGTTAAAAGACTGATGACCCCAATGAAGTACAAGTTGCTGTTTGTTACTTCTAGAAAAACCTGTAAAATCCATCATGTGGATGTTCAAAATGCTTAGCAGGGAACATGAACTGAAAGGAAAACCACCCTTTTCCTGGAGGAAAGATGTGCTTCTTTCATATCTTGATTTTTTTATATTCACAAAAGACTGTTAAGGAAGTAGAGAAAGCATGAAATGAAAGGCAAAATGCTGTTTAGTTGAAAGACGTTAGTGGCTGAAAATTAGAAGCTGCTCTAAATCTAAACCTGGCAAGCTGTGCCCAAATGGGATGAGAAAAATAGGCAATATAAATCATGTGGGGGAAAAGTATAAATATATGATTCTGTTTTAGAAATCAGTAAGTTCCTTTCTTTTTTTTTTTTTTTTTCTGAAAGTGCCATTTTTATTTCTTGTCAACACACCAAACGTGAAAAAAGAGACAGCTGAAGTAGAAGTGATTTAGATATGAAAGAAGAAACTGATGGACTTTCAGACAAAAACAAATTAATTTAGAACTGACATAGCAACACCTTTCAGTACTTTACAGTGCATTTAGAATGGCAGCTGGGCTGTCTTGGTGGTATGCAATTCTGAGGTTGGAAGGGAAGAAGAGACAGCTAACAAAAAAAAAGTGTAACAAAATTCTTACCAATTTTTCATTAATTAGAAGCTGAAAATCTAGACAAAAAAATGAAAGGAAATGTGCCCTTCCAGAATATAGCCATTGACAGATAAATAGAGCACAGACAAATAGAACAGACTCCATCTGCACTATCTGTGAAAAAACAGTGTATGGGTTTTAAGATATTAATCCCAGTGAGCCCATACGGGTTTATATATTTATAATAAAGTGGAGAATGATGTTATCATCTGGCACATTTTGATCAGCTGCCATTGTGCTCTTTAGTCATTTTTTTACATCCCTTAAGCAGCTACTAGACAAATTCCAGTTACATATGCAAGCTGTGAGCAAGCATGATGGAAAATCGCTGAAGACCTGCCCTTGGTTTGGTACATGCATGACAATTTCAGGATCTAGAAAACTCTCAATTTGCTGGGTTTTGGTAACTGAAAATACGACCACAATTATGATTCTGACACCAGTATCAGACAGAAGTTTACTTAATGCGGTTGGGTTTGGTACTGTAAGTGCACTAGTTTGTGAATTCACTTCAAAATGTAGATTCACATGCCATAAATGTAAACTCATACCCTGTTTCATGCAGGATGTCCAGGGCAGAGAGTGCCTCTGCTGACCCATCTGCTGAACAGACCACACAGTAACTCATTTATTTTGCAGGGGAGGAAGAAAGAGATCATGGAAACTAAAGACTGCAGCACATTTTCCTTCTTTCTGGTTTGCTTTTATCCATTTTCTCCTGTAGTACAAAAGAATTTGTTGTGGGAGTAAGGGACAGAGCCTCTGACATAGGTTAACCAGGACAGCACAGCTTTCTTCAGTGATGGTGGAAGGGCTGGTGCTAAGCTCTTATGTTACCGCTTTGGTGGAAAGACTGCTAGTAATACCATGAAAAACCTATTTCTAAGACTTCTCTAGAAGAAGTTTAATGGAAATTACTGCATTTAGTGGGGAGGGAGCAGACCTTCAGTGAGCAAGTGCAGTTGGGCCGGTCTGCATATGTAACTCACCAGCCAAGAGCTGTGAAAAAACCCAGGTTGGCTGCTGTGCCAGTCACTCTTACTCCTAGAAGAGTAGAGGTAGAGAGGTGGGAGAATAAAAGCATGTGTGGGAGCAAACATTCTGGGGGATGTGCTCAGGACATAGAAAACAGGCTCCAAATACCTCTGTTGCAGGAAAGGCCAAGAAAGCTGAGGAAAAGGACTCGCAAAATCTTTCCTCAGACCATTTCTGATGCTCCCATGAGAGAAGGCACAAAGAAAGAAGACAATACCATAGTCTGTAGAATTTCAAAGTCAGGCTGTGCAGTTGCAGTGCACAGAGCGAGCCCCTGAGAAAATTGCTCCTGAGCAAGGTGGATGCACTTGTGAAAGTCTGTGACCAGGTCCCTCCCTGCACCAGTTAGCTCACCTACAATTTGTGCCACACACAGCCTTCTGCAGACCATCATGGGCTGTGGGCCTCCACTATGCCAGCAAACCAGATGGAATTAGGCACAGCAATGAACCCTGGCACTCATAAATACATCTTCCTTATTGTACCCTCCCCAGATGTGCCAGGACATGGTTGGAGGGACAGCGAGAGTTGGACTTCTGACTGGCTTTGTACAAATTAACTGAAATTATGTTTAGCACTTCAAGCTATTTTGGTAAGCTATATAAATAGTCTCCCTACAAAGCAGTCACCTCTTTTCAGTCAGACAGCATGGGCATGGTAGCCACTTACAAATACCTGTACCACTAAAAACTGCAAGAATTATGTTTTGAAATGTGTTCATTCCAGAGAAGCCAGCTCATAAGAAGAAGCATGTGTGGATTAGGAAAAAAACCTAAAGAAATGTATGATTATAGCAAACATCATTAACCCCACACATTACTTTTAGAGCCAAAGCTTTTTGCAATCCTCTCTTGTTCAAATCTCACCTCCAGACATGTCTCAGATACATTTCTCATGCTAGTTGTCTCTCTTACACTGTTTAAACATAAAAATTTGTTTGGTCCAGCTTGGAGCACCACGATGAAAGTTGCCTGACATGACCCAGTAAGGACCATCCTTATCTGTTTTTTAACTTTGGTAGAGTTTTGTTACTGGGAATGGTATTTCCTCTGCTGAAGATCGCGTAAAGATGGCTTGTGTACATGTGAGAAAGAAATCAGAATAACCTGTAAAGTAAAGATAGTGAGAAATATTTTGGTTTAGTACTTTATTTTTGTTTTAGGAAAGCTTGTTTCATTTATGGTGTCTTCCTGCTTGAGAACAGGAATTCAAAAATTGGCTAAGTGTTATTTGGTAAGTAAGCAGGTCTGTCAGCCTCATGTTGATGATGCTCTTTTAACCAGCCTCATGAAAATCTGCTGAAACTTGTCCAACTTGTAAATCCCAGGGAAAAAATTCTGTTTGCTTGTGCTCAGCAGCATGTGTGAGCAGTGGTGAAATTCTCCACAGCACCTCTAGAGCTGGGCAGACAGGGTTGTGATGAGCTGTCCTCCAGTTTTGCCCTATCAAATTCTCCTTTTATTGAATCTTCAGAATTAGTAGTAGTAGCAGTAGTAGTAGCAGTAGTAGCAGTAGTAGTAGTTAGGCTTTGACAGTATGGCAGTATGGTCAGGAGACCATAATGCTAGCATAGCCCAGGGGTGAATGTGTGGCACAAGTCCTTGCCTGAACCAGTTTGACTTGCTAGCCAACAGGAAGAATTTTGGATTTTAAGCTCTCATCCTTTATTTGTCAATAAGAAAATGTCTTAAGATTTTGTTTCTTTCTGGCTGCTTGCTATGCAGGTGGTTTTCGTAAGGTAGCTGAATATGCCAAAGGGTGTTTTTCATAAAGAAAAGCAGTTTAAGATTTATTGTCTTTACCATAAGTTTTGAGAGCTATTAATTTTTTAAATAAACCTAAGGATTTAAAGTCAAGTCATCACCAATAACAAAATATTGCACTAATATCTTATTTATATTAACTGTCAATGTGAGAAGACAACATTGTGGTCAGTTCAAATGCATAAGATGTCAAACTCACTATAAAAAAAAAGTCTGAAACCCACTGAATAGAAGATAGATTCTTTTGTTTCCCATCACAAACAGCCAGTGCGATTTGCAGGAGTTTGTGGTTACGGGAACTGGCAGTTGTGTGCAGTTTGCAAGACAGCCAAATATTACAGGGCTTTAATTGATTTGAAAAGTGTCACCACAAATGTTCTCTTCTCTATATTTTAAGTATGAACAGTGTAGATCAACACAACACTTCAGGAGAGGAAAATTTGAGAGTGAGGAGCAGAAAGATTGGAATAATAGCACTTGTCCAGTAATGCAATGCAATAATCCAGATAGAATTTGATATAAATATAACCATATATAAAATATAAATAAACTGACTAGATTTTTCACCTGCGTAGTAAGAGATGGAGAACCAAGACCAAACCCTAGATCTTAAATCCAGCCTCCCAAGTAAGCTTGAGTTCCCAGCACTCACATCACAGTTACCAGTTCTTTTGTGAAGAAAATGAAGTGCATTGAAGAGGCTCAGGGCGTATAATCATGAATTAAACCAGGCAGCTTGTTTTTTAAGGGGGACCTACTGATTTTTACAGTTTTAGCTACAACACTGTTTAGACACAGAGATAACAGTTCCAGTTTTCTGCCATGTCCCTTGAACTGGTAGCAGTTGCTTCTGGTGCTCAGTTGGGTGTAATCTCCCCTCACCACAATTATCGTCAGTACAATAGGGATAAGAACAATCCTTGCCTGCTGTCACCTTCATGTCTCAGTCTGTACTGGCCTTCACTGTAGGATTCCAAGCCTGGCTGAGCCTCTAAGCAATTTGGTAACACAAATAAAGATAGATTCAGCCATTATTTACTAAAGATAACAGGGGCACAGCCACCTCACAGACATTTTAAATCCTCTTAATATTTGCTTTTTTTATTTGTTTTTAATCCTCAGTGCCACAGAATTCATGTAATGGATGTGTGACATAGAAGATGGGAAGTTTTGGCCCTTTCATCTGAATGGAAGAAAACCAAGATTTCTTCTCAGATTCCTAGCACTTCCCTATTGCTGTACAATTTCAAAGAACATGCCTTCTACCTTTAAGTAAGGCTATAGTTTGTTTGCTTAGCGGTGTTTAATAACATGTCCATGCTGTCAATCTAGGAGGGGGCCTTCTGCAGCTCATATGTCTTCTTTCCATCTTTCAAATTTGAGAAACTGAAGTAAGGGAGCTGATGGTTGAATCAAGGGGATAAAACGGAATTTTGCAGTCTGGTCCTCTCCTTATTGAATGGCCACTGCTGTCAGCATCAGGAGTTTTCTACTTGTTTCAGCTGATCCTGGAAGCTTTGACATCCTTTCTGAGTGATTTACTTTCAGGCACCTCTGCTGAAAAGCAACAGTTTCTTATTGATAGCTTCTCAATTCTTTACAGGGAGCCTTTGTTGAAAGGAGGGCTTTTT
>VYXC01010340.1:68079-111247 GCA_013397175.1 Platysteira castanea | reverse complement strand
TAACACTAAAAATAATAAAATAACGAAACAAAACTGATCTAGTATCTTGAATGAATGGATAACTGTGCAGTATCTGAAAGTGTGAAGATTCTCAAGCCCCAAGGAATTATTTCTGTTGTGCTATTTCTTATATAGAACTACATCCTGCCTTCCTCATTAATTGGACACAACTGCTAAAACATCCTTTACAATAAGCACTTCTTCATACCAGACATATTTCCTGGATCTATAAAATGGCTTTTAGAAAGGGAGAACTGTATTTAAGACATTAATATAGTTCCACAGAATAATGCTTGTTGACATATGGAGCACTTTTTGAATAATTCACTTTGAAATTAACACTATAATACCATTTACCTTTAAAGTCCTATTTACTGGAGCTGGAAAGAATTGTTCTCTGGAGATGAGGATGTCGGCAAGCACCAGATTTTCAGAGCTTCTTTTGTTTAATAAAAACGGTCAGATGATTTCATGCAAAGGAAATCAGTAAGCAGTGAGAGAGGTAAAAATTAGAGGAGATGAACGCCAGCCTCTCCTTCACCATCAGGCTGTGCATGTCCAGGTTGTTGGGTTTGGCAGCAGAGGAGACTTGCAGAGATCTGCCCTCAGATGCATGCTCCTGTGCAAGAGATTGCTTCCCCCTTGGCTGCGACAAAAACTTGGCAGGAGACCGAGCTGTAAACCGCTCACTCGAGTGATCTGGGTTAAGTTTAATCCTTAGAAAAACAGGGATTATTTCAAGTGTGGATCAGGTTTACACTGTGATTTGCAGGGCCACCCCGCAGACAGGCAGCCAAGCCCCGTGGCAGCTTGGAGATTGCCATCAGACTCCCTGGACCCGGCATGGCTCAGCTGGCATCCACCACTCCTTCCACCAAAACTGCAGTGAAGAGACCCCCAACCTCCTCTGTCAGGTCCAAGCAAACATATTTGATTAAAAGTTTGTGTTTATCTTTCTTTTTTCTCCTTCCCTTCCACCTTTCTGCCAAGCCTGGAGTTGATGATATAATTTAGGCAGAAGGAACAAAGAGACTAATGGAACTTCTGACCCGTAAAAGGAGTTGCACATTTTGCAGTCAAACATTCACAACAATGTGTGATCATAACATCATAGCTGCAACCCGATTTTTATGCCATTCATTAATTACTTGCTCTTTAGCCAATTTTAGATATAAATAATGAGGGAAAAAATGGGATCTTGGTTGAGTCCTTTTCTATTGATTCTAAAATTACCTTTAATATGAGTTTCTTTGATTGACAACAAGTCCTATGAATGGTGACTTTCGAGGTAGAGTGCTATATGCTTTATTTATTGAACACCTGTTTAGCACTACTCACAACAATGTTTTTGGTAAAGTCATATGATCTTATTTGACTGAGCCGACTCTGTCAATGAGGACAGCCCAAGTTGCAGCTGATGATTTTTTTCTGAGATAAAAGTACAGAGCACAAATGTATACACATTTCCCATTACAGTTCATGCGGACATTGTTTTTATTTCTCATTTTGATTAGCTTCACTATTGCCAACCCCAAATATTCAAAAAATTGTGAGTCAGTTTATAAGAATAGTGGGATTAATTTAACTTTGTTTACCTGTGGATTTAAGTTTTTAGTAAGCTCTAAGGTATAAAAGTATTAGGTGTAAAAGTAATTCAGAAGCATGTAGGCTGAGCTATTTGCTCAGTCAGAATATTGCAGGAACTGGGACCTTACCACTCCCTGCCACTGTCAGCCAAGGCTGCTGATAACCTGGGAAAGCTGTCACTGCTGTCACACTCAGCCTGGAATAACCTGTACAGAGTGTCTTATAATTTCATTTAGCTGAAATGTAAACCCATTTATCTGCACTCCCTTTCAGGTATACCAGTCACAGCGTACCTTGGCCAGAGTAAGAAATTGTCTGTTTCAGACCACTAATGGACTTTAAAAAAAAAACACCCTCTGTCTTCAGTGGGAATCACAATTTCCGCATCCCAGTATGAGTGGAGAAATGAATAATAACATCTAGATTTGTCTGAATTCCATATAACCCAGAGGGATCAAGTTTGATTCCCTCCCTTATTTACAATGATACAAGGAAAGCATTTCAATTCTCCAAATGCTCCCTCATGTGGCTTCTTAGTACTAATACTGAAACATTTATGTGTTCTCGGAGATTACAACTCTATGCCAGGAAATAGGCTGAGACAACATAAGAGGTGTTTCATGTGAACTTTGACATTAGAAAATTATGGTTCCAGACCCTACATGTAAAATGTTTGGCTTTTTTGCTGTTAAATGAGATGGAAGCAGTTATATTTGCTTCTGCCCCTGTGTTGAGGGAAGGGAAAAACCTGAGCTTTGATCAGGTTTGCCCGCTGGATTACCTCATCAGATGTCATGGTAATAGGTAAGGGATACAAATCTGAAAATCACAGAATCACAGAATTAACTAGGTTGGAAAAGACCCTTAAGATCATCAAGTCCACCCTATGACCTAACACCACCTTGTCAGGTAAAACAGAGCACTGAGTGCCACATCCAGCCTTTTCTTAAACACCTCCAGGCATGGTGGCTCTACCACTTCCCCAGGCACCCATTCCAGTGCCCAATCACTCTTTCTGTGAAGAATTTCTTTCTAATGTCCAACCTAAACCTGCCCTGGTGCAGCTCAACACTGTGTCCTCTCCCCCTGTTGCTAGTTACCTGGGAGAAGAGATCGACCCCCACCTGGCCACAACCTCCTTTCAGGGAGTTGTAGAGAGTGATAAGGTCAGCCCTGAGCCTCCTTTTCTCCAGGCTAAACAACCCCAGCTCTCTCAGCCATTCTTCACAGGGCTTGTGTTCCAGACCCTTCACCAGTCTTGTTGCCCTTCTCTGGACATGCTCCAGCATCTCAACATCCTTCCTAAATTGGGGGACACAGAACTGGACACAGCACTCAAGGTGCGGCCTAACCAAGTGCCAAGTACAGGGAAGAATCACTTCCCTAATCCTGCTGGCCATAATAAGGGACTACTTTGCTGTAATACCTGAAAAACCAGAAATCTGTGTACACAACATTCAAGGGAAGTGAATTTGATTAATTCACAACCTTGCTTCCAATTTGTGAAGAAATACAGAAATTGAATAGAGTAAAGGAGATGGAGGGAGGTAAATGTGCTGTTGCTTTGAAACTGCTGCATTGTATTTCTCCTTTACCACAGTTTGGGAGATGCTTCTTTGAGCTCTGACACTTTCAGTTTGGTTACAAGATGGGAAGCCAGTACTGAACCTTGGTGAGCAGGGGGTGTAAGCAATACACTTATTTCCATTCATCTTAAATGGCCTAGTCATCTAATGACTTGGGTCAGCATGTTTCCTTTTTCTTCTTCAATGATAGCTCTGTGTCAGCATTATTATTGACTTTGCTTTTTCATGTGCTTCTGCCGGTGCTGTGTGATGAGCAGGGACTCCACCTGTGGGCAGCTTAACCTTGTGAGGCAGGAACAGATGCCACATGTGCCAGGGACTTCTCATTCCCATGGTGAACTGTCATGCTAAAGAGCAAGGAGTGACTAAAGCCAGACAGTCTTCCATGACATAAAAATCTCTGTAATAATAAGCTAATTTCTTCCCTTATTCTTGAATATTCAAGGAGCATAGCGATGTACCTCATAAATTTAATCAGAACGTAGATTGCTCAAGAGGGCTGCAGGTTCAGTAGCACCTCTCCGAGTCATTTATGCTGAAGGGACCTGTGCTGGTTTAGCACAGGTCTCTGTCCTTGAACTGTTTCTGAGTAGCTCGCTTGGTTTAGAGGCACAGGAAAAAACTCAGGAATCATGTCTGGGCATAGAGCAGTGATGTGGGATACAACATCATAAAGTCACCCCAAGACAGGATCAGAGAGGTGCAGGCGAGGCAAGAAGACAAATTGCATCAAAGAGAAGGACTTAGGAAAAATACTTTGTTGTCCCTCCGGAGCGCCCTCACCTGACCCCAAAGTATTTGCATGGTATGCAAAGGCATATATGCAGGTGTTTTGGTGTGTATTTTTGCCTGAGGTAAAGAAAAATAATACTTCTGCTAAGTCACTTCAAAAACCTGGAACCCTTGATTTGCTTCTCTGCCTCTCAACTCCTTTTGGAAAGAGCAAGTTTTACCTTAATGAGGTTGATTCTAGAGTAGCTGGCTCACAAAAAAAAAAAAGAAATAATAATAAAAAAATATTGAAAGGCTGCAAAGTTAATATGTTTCATACTGGACAAAATATTTCTCTCAAGAAGACGATTTTAATTTTTATTTTGAGCTTTCTAAAGCCTGTACAAATAAAATTCTCTGACCCTGGAATAGTTTCTTTCGAACTTGGATGAAAAATCTGACAAAAGTGAGAGTCATCTGCAAGCCTTCTGGGAACACAGTTCTCCAGTTATCACCAATAGAAGTTCTAACCAGGAACGTCACCCAGCCTTTATCAGGAGGTGGAGGAAGCTGGCCATATGGTCTGTAGCCAGACCCTTGAAACTGTTGGAGAAACATGCAGTGTTGAAACCTCCCCAGCAAAACACTTTGCAAGATGATGCTATGTCTGTAGACACCTGGAAAAATATGTTCAACATGCACTCACATTGTTTGGTATTGCTTCTAAATCTTTGGGAATGTCTTTGGGAATTTCTTCGGGAAAAGAAACGGAAGTGTTTGGGGGCAGAAAAGAGTTTTGCATATTGGGGATTTTAGTAACATATTTTCCCCCCCCATATTATTTAAAATAGTGTTCCTCAAAATACTTTTGTTTTGATCAAAACAAGGAAATACCACAGGATTGTTTCTTCAGGAAATCTCAATGTCTTTGCTTCCATCCAGTATTCTGAATTGTTTGGTCAGTAACTGAAACTTTGTACTCAGAGTTGAGGCATATATACAGCATATTTAGGGGAATCTATAAACCAGGGAAGACAATTTCTTCTGGCAGGAATATGTCATATTCCAGGAGTTATTGTTGAACATAGAGAATGGACGTTTTCTGAAAGAAAGATATATGATGTCACATCTTTGCTGGCAGGTATGTCCTGCTCATTGTGACAAAACATTTGTACTGTCTCGAAGCCAAGAAAAAGCATTGAGCCAGCCTCACTTTATTGCGAATTGCAGGCAAAGACCTAGAAGAGCACCTACTCCTAAAACTACAGGGCAAAACATTTCAGTTCTCACCTCACCTCTCATGACACCTCTCAGTTTTGCAAGGTAAAATATAAACAGGTCAATGCTTAAAAACTAAGACTGACCTTTTCCAGAGGTACTACCAGGTTGATTTATTATGGCAACTACTGGTCTTTTGTTGATGAAAACACAATAATGAGTGGTCCAGGTCAAAAGACAAGTTAGTCTGATAGACATTTCAGGTATCTGCCAAGCAAAATGTGAGAGGAATGGAACTTAAATACAAAATACCAGTAAAACACTTAGTGTTAGTTAACAGTGATATTTAATTTGAACTTACTATTATGTACAGCTGGATATGCAGTTGCAGTATATACAAAGTTCTTGCTCCTCCTCCCTTCTTGCCTATCCAAAATCCTACTTTCAGTAATATTATGAGATTTTTGATTTGTCAGTTTGAAATACAGTAATTATATTAAATATGACATGCAGTGTAGTTACCACCAAGCCAGGAACATCAAGGCTTTTCCTCAGGGCATTGTCCAATCACAGGAGAAGCAGGAGCCAAGCCAAGTGCAGTCTTGCTCTTGGATTGCGTGGACAGTTTGGTGCATAGAGGGCTTAGCAAGGTAAGACGGTGTAAGAACCACGGCACATTATTCAATTAGTCACTTGCTAACGCCCTTACCCAGCCTTCAGAGGCTGCAGGTACCACTTTGCAGCGCAGCAGGTAACAGGGTCAGCCCACCGCCATCTCTTCACAATACTGAATTTTGCCTTTTTTACATGAATGGTCTCTTCCTTCTGCTTGTCCCAGCCACAGCAACATGGCAGTGCTGAAATGCAAATGAGATGGCCTACCTCATGAGGACACGTCTGCTTGAAACTCACTTGGAGTTCCTGGTAAACAAAATGCAAATGAAATATTCAAAATTTTCTTTGCAAACCAGCTAAAGCAATCTACTGTGCCTTTTTGTTTAATTGGTCTTACAAGCCAGTGTAGCATCCCCATAAATTCACTGTGCTCCATGACCTGAATTCATACTTCTTGCATGTGGAATGTCCAGAAATTACATGATTAACTATTTTCTGTTTATTTGGGTATTATTCACATAAGGTCCTTAAAGCAACATGAAAATGTAGTTACATTGCAAGAATATTAAAAATAGGCAACAGGGACTCTAACAATGGGAATTAAAAGGGATCAGGGACTTCTAATAAGGACACCTAATACAATAGAAATTTTAATTACTGAAAAGGCAGATCTAAGTCTCCATTTCTGTAATCTCACATCCAGTGATGTCAGCATGTGTATACATGATTTAGACTACTTGGGCACCCATCCAAAAAAAGCAAATTCCACCAAATCTACCATTATTCAGTGACCTACTCATGTTTTGCATGCCCCTTACACAGAGAACAAATTAATGTGAAGTGAAAATACTCACGTTATTTAAATTATATTTCTTGTCAAAAATCCCGAAGACCATGCCTTCTGAAAAGAATTCACCTGAGTGTTTATTTACAATAAACCTCATTTCACCTCTTTAGCAAAGTAAAGGGGTTTTACCATAGGTACAAATCCTATTTATAGTTACCCAAAAACCTCTGGACCCATGTAAAAGTATGTTAAATGACAAGTTGGACCCAAAGGGCTGTGGCTGATAAACACAGATGACTCAATCTATGATGAATAGCGATTTCTCAGGCAGAGGTCCATGCTGCCCTTCTTCCCACACTTGCTATGGTGTTGTCTCCTCTCTCCATGCGGCAGCTGCTCACAGTCTGGAGTTTGCGTTGAGGTAAAGTTGTACCAAGTCTAGATTTCTTTCATTGCAAATTGCTGACTATCTGAGGCATCTCTGCAGAGATGCTCAAAGGACAACTGGAGACAGCAGCCACAAAAAGGATCATAATATGAATCATTCCCTTTTGTCATTCAGACCCCTAAGCATATTTTAGGAAATATTTGTTGTGTGGACAAACAGTCCCACAAATACATTACAGTGCTATAAGTACTAGCCCAAACACGTGGAAAGGGCTTTAGTTACGTAAGGCCATTAAAATGGGTAGAATTTATTTGGCTGACAACCTGTGTATAGAAAAACTTTAAAAAGCAGCAACCACAGTCTGTAACCTTCTGCTTTTTCTTTTTTTGTTCTTGTTGTTTTACTTGCTGGATGGTCACCACCAAAAAGAGTGTAATGTTGCATGATCTATCCTAATATCATCAGAACACAGCAAAAACATCTATTTAAAAATCCAGACTAATGAAATTAGAGAGCATTCAAATATTGTAAAGGCTGTTGGGATCAATCTGAAGCCATCATGAGTCAGATAAGAGGATTTATATAAAGTCTAGCTTTTGGAAAGTGTTGGGAGTGTGAAACTAGTAGCAGTACACCACTCAATGTTCAATTTAATTTAGTCCATTATTAATGGTTAGTTTTGAGCACCTGCGTAAAGTTCTCACTCAAAAGAATTCCGTCACCATGCTCAAGTTCCATGATTAAAAGGAAGATCCCTGCAGGATGTATCATCCTGTTCTTCATCCTGACAAATACTGCAGGCATGAGCTCGAAGCACAGACTGACCCCTCGCACTCACAGGAGTTTGTAGTCTCATTCCTCCAGGAGAGTGTCCAGCTTGTATTTTTTCTCAAACTAGCAAGTTTAAGCAAAGAAGCACAGCGATTCTTCTTACTCAGAAAGTAAATAAAACAGGGTTTGTGAAGCAGGAGAAGTGGAGCCTTGGTCACAACACTAGCTAGTGTAAATCACACTGCTCCAGGAGTCAGTGGAGTAGCCTGCCAGCAAACTCTCCAAACTCCCTTTTTTTTTTTCTTTTTTGTGGAGGAATTTTAAACAGAGCTAAGACCATAACCTAAGGCTCTCCACTCCTCATTCCTTGCTGTAATCATTACACAAGTCGCTCTTCTAAAGGTGAAGTGCTGTGGTGGCATCAGTCCTGTACATGATATATATGGAGAACAATGAAGTATTTGATCTGAGGTGTATCAAGCTGCATATTTACTGCTCTGTTTGGTTTATTTCAAAACAAACAAGCAAAAATCTGCATGACAGTCTGGCACTCCTGAGCTCCTGGCTGGGCTATGGTGCAGTTGGTGTGTTCTCTCTTTCACTTGGCCACTGATCTCCTACAAAAGTGGAACAAACAGAAACTGCTGAGCCTAAAGCTGCTGCCATTCAGCTTGCCTTTATGTTAGCCATGCCCTTATTTTCTCCTTACGTGCATTTTATGTGTCTGGGAAAGAAAAAGCTAACTTTCAAGTCGCTGCGTAAATCAGAGATGTGTTTTTTATCAGGGACACTACAGTACATGCAAATAACAATGACATCTGTGGCATCTCTCTGGGGCTTTAAGTCTGGATTTTTCTCTGTTACTGTGATGTAAATCTGGGATAACTGGGAGCTACATGGTACCTTTGAATATTTGATCTTATACTGAACTTTAGGACAGAAAATAATTAAACTTTAGAGAAATTGAATCCCTAGGGTAGGCAAAGCAAAAAGGTTCTGAAATAGTAGTTTAAAGGAAAAACTTAAAAATGGGAACAGAAAATGTACATTCTTTACCTAACTTGGACAGAAATGCTGAGTGGCTGTGAGAAAAAAATGGTTGCTTTTAATATTGGAGTTACTCTCCTGATTGGGTGGAAGGGAGGAAGGGGTGGAGAATGGATAAGAGGAAAGAGGGGGTTATTACTGCACACAGAGTTGAGGTCTTCAAAGGAACATGCTATGGGAGACAAAAAGTGTTGTTATATGGGTGATGCAGAGAGAAAAGATGCTGGAATCCCACCACTGACTATGAAACCAGAGGGTTGTTGACTCTGCTCTGTTTAACAGAATATTTGAAACAAGAAGAAAATTAATGTGCTCTCAAGGGAAAAAAAAAAACAGCAGCAGAAACAAATAAGTGATGGAAGAATGGGAAAAAGTGGCATGTTTGTAAAAACATCTTCTTTTAACAAAGGTGAACTTGTGTTGCAAAAGTGCTGGATCCTCAAAAAAGTGATACTGAATGAAGTCTGCCAACTGCTTCTGATCTGACTGGAACTGCAGCTGAAAAGGTATTACAGAAATGAAAGACTGTGTGTTTTACGGCCAGTTTTCTGAATTGCCTGCAATATGCATTTGTTGGATTTAATCGAAAAATAGCCAATCTGGAAGAGATTTTTTTCTTTCAGTCTCCTCTGAAGTTCATTCCTGAAATCCATTTATCTCCAAGACAGAAAGAAAGCAGGAGGGAGAGAGTGGCTAAGACAAGTCTGAGGAAGGAGAAATCATGACTAAGAAGGAAAAAAGGAGGATAATATTTTCAATATGAAAAAGTTAGCATCTTTCAGTAAGACTTATTTTTTCCTTTTAAAAGACTCTTATTTTATTTCCAATTGCCAAAAAAGAACCCTAACAAAGCTAGTATAAGTCAGTGTGTGCAGATGTGAGTGCGTGTAGTGATGATAACAACATGCTCTTAAAAATTCTGGATTATTTGGGGTTTCCACTTGCTCCAGTCATGGATCTGGATCCTTACAGGTCCTGGCCCTGTCTTTAATCAGGGACTCACTTTCCAATTGGAAGATAGATATGTATAACTTCACAAGATTTATAGTTACATGCATTTCTTATTAGCTTAATAGGGAGGCATGTTTTGCTTGGGTTTGCCTTATCTAACAGAGCTTTTAGGTATATCAGCAACCAGCTTTCACCCAACTCAGCTGTCAGTTGTTTCCAATATCAGGTACAGAGATAAAATAATTTTTCATTATCCTTCTCTTATAAAGTAATTTATAAGGCATGTTCTGATATCCAAGAGTATTTTGGAAAGCACCTTTCGAAGGCTTTCTGCAGCGTGAGTTAAGCATGCTCCAGTTTATACAACACTTCATATATCTGCATTGATCAGGTCTTTAATGTGTCTGTCAGTCTCTTTTGTCTGGAAATATTTGGTTTTAAACAGGATAAATAGAAATATGTTAAAACTTGAACATGGCTCTGTACATGAATATCCGCATAGTTCATTGAGGAACTTTACCTAGAAGAATTCCCAGTAAGAAAATTGCTGGTATTTCTTACAGAACATAATTTTCAATAAGGGCATATACACACATGGGTAAATAAACATATATCTAAATAAATCTGTCCCATTATGCAAAACACAAGCAACACAAGACAGCTAAGAAAGAAGTATTATCAAAATACAAGAAGGGGGTTTTTCTGTCTTTTAATACATTGTAGCTACAAACTTCTTTTTTTTCCATAATTACACAAGGTTAAACAGACAAACAGGCCTGTAACCCAAACAAAACACCAAATATGTGATTACTGCTTCTGGAAGAATATGTGGGGGTTTTGTTGTTTGAAGGTTTTTAAATCTGTGGTTTTATTTATTATCTTCCCATTCTAGACCAAAAATAGACAAGCCACTATGTTTTGTAACAGAGATGGTTTAATGGGGCCAAATGTACACAGGTGCATAAATTCTGTTACACTCTCAGTTAAGATCATCAAAAGTCTGGAGTAATTCACCAGTACTGTGATTTTAGTTCAAATCCTTCCATGTACAGAGGGAGCATCCACTTTTTAAGTTATGCTTAAAATTCTGTTAAATTTTATCCTTCTAAAGTACAATAATTATTTCAATATGAAAAGCTTACTTATTTTGCTGAATGGGTTAGAAATTATGGTTGCTTAGTATGTTGGCTCGTATGACAGCATCCAGATTCACTCTTACATATATTGCAGAACTCAAGTCCAGATGTATGAAGAATACAATATCTTCTCGTTTTTCTGTTCTAGAAACATAAATTAAAAAATAACTTGATTAGTGGCTTTTATTTCGAAGAACTATTTTTTTTGGTTCATATCATGTTGTACAAGTGTCATTTGATATGCTTGTTTTACATCTCTTACTCAGAGTTTTATCAAGTTTTCCTTCTAAAATTCAAATTTTTAAGTTGTTCTTTCCATTAAAGTTAGTATAGTATACCTTTTCTGTGTACTTTACTATCAGCATATAAAAGTAATTACACTCTACTTTTAAAGAAGCAAACTTTCTAATCAGGATTAGGATTTTTATGATTTTTTTAGTACATTTCATGATATTTCATTTCTGCAGCAGCAAATCATCTGAAGATTTATTCCCTTTCCTATACATACCAAAACCACCAGGTAGAGGAATATGTTGCTCTCCAAACTGTTGCAGAGATCCCAGAAAAGCATCAAGCCAAAGATCTGCCCCTTTTTCTTCATATAAAATCAGACCAGGATCTTAAGGGCTGAAGGGACTGGGAGTGTTGCTTGACCACAAGTGCCAGATCAAGCCATGAAAGTATTGCTGAGCAAAAGCTTTTAAATAAAAGCAAATTACATCTACTTCACCTCTGGCAAGACTTGTGTGTGTTAGTAGCAACTGTAACATGACTGCTATCATCTATCATCACCATGTTTAATCAGAAAATCCTTGGAAAAAGCATCAGACAAAGAGCAAAAATACTATACCAAGAATGTTTCCCTACCAGAGAAATGTGCTGCAGAACACCACAATCTGTTTCAGTTTTGACAGAAAGATGTTTCTTGAGAGTTTGCANATTTCTGGCTTGAACGCCAAACCTAATACTTAAAAAAAAAAAAAAAAAAAAAAAAAAAGAAAGAAATGGTTTATGGCTATTTTTATAACAGCCTTTTTTATGCATTTCTGTTGAAGTTTAATAATATATTTGTGAGTCTCCATATATTCCAACTGCTCTTCAAAGATTTCCATTGATATGAGGGTGGGGGTTTGTGGGAGGGGGAAATTCCTGCTTGGATTTTTGGTTTGTCTTGGCTCTTAAAAGAGAAGGGAGGCCTGAAAACTTTTCAGAAAGGATATTTTTAAAGGTGTATTCAACATTTGGCATTCAGGTTGTCTAGCCTTTTTTTTTTTTTTTTTCCTGGAAGACTATGGATCACTGAAGAGCTATTAAGCTTATGACATCAAAGGTGCCATGGAAACAAAACCTGATTAAAAGTGATTTTGGTTAGTCTGTTTTAAGCTTTTTTTTAATGTTAGCTCAAATGTTTGAATGAACATCTGGAAGGAAAAAAACATACAAGTGTTTCCTCCTCTTGTTGTAGATTCTGTTTTGTTTGTCTTCCTTATCAAAGGCTGCAAGCTCCATCCTTCTACACCTATAAAGGAATGCATCCAGAAATCAAAGGACATTGTTTCCCCAGTACTTCTCAAACAAGGGAGAGCAAGCACACAAAATAGAACCATCCCTATGGCACAAAACTGGAAATTTTTTTCCAATTCAACTGTAGAAAAAGCCAGTTTTGCTCTCTTTGACTCCCTAGAAGGGATGGGGTGAAATGGTTTTAGGAAGAGATTCCCCATTCATTACTTGCTGACATGAAAACCACATCCTCCTGTTCACATGGAGTCTCAGGCTAAAACAAATAGCCTGAATGCCTACTTCACTGAAACTACTGGTGCTATAAGTTGTATACCTTCAGAGAAACATAGATTTAATTTGTAATGAAGTCTTCTTTTGCCTTCATATAACTTTTTGTTGCCTAAACATTTTTCTAATATTTTTATGCTTTGTGCATACTCAGTTGGAAGATTGGTTGTTTTTATTTTTGGTCTGAATACCATTCAGCATCATGCTGAAATAACATCTAACTGTGACTGTATCTTCCTTCCTCAGACCTTAGTTTCAGTCATTCCCTGGCTTTGCCCAAACCCTTCTGTCCTGGTTCTGGCCAGGACGTGGTTAATTTTTCTGCCAGCCAGAAGCGTCATGGTCAGGGGCTGTGCGATACCACCTCCGCCGTGCCAGGGGGGTTGGAGCGGGATCACGTTCCTTCTGGTCTTGCAGGGCGAGGGGTCAGTGGCGCTGGGTTCTGTGAGGTGAGCACGGTGTGCAAATCGTTCTCCTCTCTGGTACCCTCTGCTATCACTACTGCTGCTGTTACTGAGCGTTTTCCTCTTTGTTGCTGTTTCTGGTAAATTGTTCTTACGTCAAGCTGTGATCTCTACCTTTCTGTGCCTCCAATTTTCCCTTCCACCCCAGTACAAGGGGAGGAGCATGGAAAGGGGGTGTGGTCTGGGGTGTTTCAGTGGGAAACATTAAATTTGGGAATACCTTTCCTGCACCATGACACCTTCTTACGGAGTCATTGCAACAGCATTTATTTTAAAGCCAGACACTAAATAATACCCACATATTTGCAACTTATTTTCCTCTGAGCTTCAGGGGCGTTCTTAACTCCCTCTTTCCGTTGTGAATACCCTTGCATATTTTATCTTCTTTCCTTTGTAATTTTCTGTATCACCCTGATGCCAGCTTCAGCTATCCCTAAGATACTTCCTTTTGAATAAAATGCTTGAGTTGGCTGAATTCCAGTTTTTTATTCCAATATTTACTTTAAGCTTACACTCACAAAGTTCATTGCCCTCGTCTTTATGCTCCTCCCTTACCCTATACTGCCTCAGGAATGGTCCTCCAGTTTGTTTAAATGGTGGTTGGGTATTTGCACTTCTGCATGCATTTCTGAATTGCATGGCACGAGACACAGGCATTGAAAGGACTCTGCTCCTGTGCTCTCAGAAGGAGGCAGTGCTGTTCAGAGCCTTGTGCAAAGCACTGACCACGGCCAGTAACCAGTAACAAAGGTCCAGCCCCAGTTCCCTAGGGTATAAGTCAGAAGTGGCCATGCTGAGGTAAGAAGAGTTGTACTCCTACAAATTCTTTATTTGCCATTATTTCATTGTTTTTCTTCTGTCTGTAGCAGGAAGATCGGAAAGATCAAGAACAGCTGTGGAAACACGCAGCCCAAGAGCCATCAAAAATCTGGTCTAAGAAGCATGAAATACAAAAACTGAAAATTTGTACAAACTTTTTCTCCCGTGAAAACACCTTAAAGTATAGTCCCATCCTGTTACAGCAGCTACATTTTAGTCACTTTGCTTTCAAATGTGTGAGAACAGTTTGCTTCATCAGTTTTGCTGAGTTATTCATGTTTACCCTAGTGCTTTACACTCACCTAATAAAGTCTCTGCAGAGACCTTATCATTGTCTTTTCAGTACTTAGAGAAACTGAATGAAAGATGAGGACAAACCTTTTAGCAGGGCCTGTTATGATAGGGCAAGGGATAATGGTTTTAAACTAAAAGAGAGTTGAACTAGATTAGATATGAGGAAGAAGTTTTTTACAGTGAGGGTGGTGAAAAACTGGCACAGGTTTCCCAGAGTAGGGAGTAGATGCCCCATCCCTAGAAACATTCAGGTCTAGGTTGGGTGGGGCTTTCAGCAACCTTCAACCTGTAGTTGAAGATATCCCTTTGTCAGAACCAGACTTTCTTAAGCCCTGGTTTAAGCAATGAGCCAAAACTGCAGCCTTTCTTTCACTGCTGGAAGCCTTTTGCCTTGACTCTGCTATTTTATATCCATGGGCTTAATTTTTCTTTCCTTTTAAAAACATTTTTCTTTCCTCTGCATTTTTGTGTTCACCTGTTGCATACATGTGTTTCCATCAGCTTAGTACTGAAAACCAGCCCTGGCTCTTCTCAAAGCTATCACTTCTGAAATGGCAGCAGCAGTGGGAGCTGAGTGGTTGTGCTACTCTGTATGGAGGAAGGATGAGAGAAAATTTTTCTCACTAAATTTCATTCAAGCTAATCTTTCCTCTGTCCATACTGATTATTCTAACAAAATCCCACTGTCTTATTACCTCCATTGCTTTGATTTTTTGAGGTTCTCTTTGTTAAGTAGTGCTTTGACTGGAAGGGAACAAGTAATTCCATCTTTTTGTGTGTGCAGTGCCTTTTCACTAAAAATGATGAGAAATTACCTGTCTTCTGCACTTTTGACCATTTGCAGGTCTAATGTACATGTTGGTTATAGCTCTGGGGTTCAGTACATAATTGCAAAAGAAAGAAGGAAGGAAGTCTCTGACAGCTACTGCTTAGCTCTCATTGCTCAGGTCCCTGAAGAAGAGTAATGTAGAGGAAGGTGCTAAGAGACTGAGGCAGTACATGCTAAATCAGTGGCTTGATTCAAAAGTTTAGAGTCATGACACCAATGACAACCTCTGCTTGTGTGATTGTTATTGTGAAATCTCTTAACCTTTTGCCTATGCACTTTTGTGATAGTCTTTACAATTCATGAGAAACAATGGAGCCATGCTGTTACATGTTCCTAAAAATTGTCTCACTGTGACTGGGCTATCAAGAATGGAAGCGGAGAAAAAGAAGGAGAAGCAGCAGTTTCAGAATTAAGTTCAGCTCCCAACCACAGGTAGCTTAAGTCAGTAGCACTGCTTGAAGTTTAAGTATATAGGGGTTGGTTTTGACTCCTCTGGTTCAGCTTTGCTTAAGAAGGCTTTCTGGGATGTTGGAGATGTGTTGCCAGACTCTCTCTTGTATAAACTGCTTGTGTAATCCACATTCAAAGTTTGTGAGGCTTTCTTGGGTAAAGCAGGAGTTGCTTTAAATGGCACTGAAACCCATCTGTTTCACTAGAAAGGCCTTTCTTTTGTAGGGTACAAGATACATAAGTTTATCTCTTTCTATTACCTTCAGCTAACTTGTTTCCCTCCCTTCTCTAAGAAGCAGACAAGACCTCCACTCTGCTGCCCTGCCTGCTCCCTGAATAGGGCTATCCAGGTGCAAACATCCTGCAGGATTTGGCTGATTGCATGTAGTTTGATGTTTGGTGTGCTCTGGGTGTCCTTGTGAAGCCAGGCAGGCTATAAGTTGCAGAAGGGCTCTGCCCACATGTGCATCTTGAACACATGGTCACCTTAAGTTTGACCACACACAGGCAAGTGATTGGGCAAGCTGTGTGCCAACAGAGCCCTTCCCACCCTAGCCAGCACTGGAGAAGGAACTGCTGCAGACATGCAGTGCAACTGAGATATTTGGCTTCGTGATTTGTGGTGGGAGAAAGAGCCTCAGCACAGTCGCCTACTCTTTTGGAGGCTCTAAAAACTGCCAGTTCTTATGCCCAAAAAGCGTCTGCCCCCACACCCTCTGCTGCTGGTGTGACTCTATTTTCTGCTGGGGGGACAAACAGCCCACTTTGGGGAGTCACATCTTGGGAAGCGAGGGGGGAGAAAGTCACCTTGGTGATTGTAAAATGCAACAGTAACAGGAAAGAGTAGGGACTGGGTGACAGTTCAGTCCAGACCTTGGTCTGAGTTTTCAAGGATATGGGCACAACTCCTCTTCCAGATGCCAGCTTTCAGCTTGAATCCAAGCCAGGATGCAGCCCTGAGCCCGTTACTCAAGCCTGAATCAACCCGACTTCTCTAACACATCTAAACCAGGAGGGTCATTGCTATACTGCATTATATAGGCTCACCTCCAGGGTCTTTAGTCCATCTTGGTTTGCGTCACCCCTGGAGCTGTCTGTCTTTCCCTATTGACAAAAGGAGCTGGAGGCATTTAAATAAACTTAACGAAGATCTTAACCTCCCTACAAAGAGGAGTGCTCCTCCCACTGCTATGGCAGCATATCTATAGCCACCTACCCTGTGCCTGCAGGGAAACTCCTCTGGGATCAAAATTAATAAATATAGCAGTGCTTTTTGGCTTATGGAAATGTAAAGCAAACAACTAGGAAATAGGAATAAGAAAAATAGATTAGCTTTTCTAAACACGGGAAAGGGAATGCCCATTGGGGTTCCCAAACCCAAGGAAGGTGAGGAAAAGCATCCCAGTCCCAGCCTGAAGTCAGTGTTACAGGAGCAGAGATGCTGCTGACCACAAGGCTCAGGATTTGCTGCCATCCATGCACTCCTCCTCCTTGGAGTTTGTCTGACCACAGTCTTGTAAGATGCCCCTGGCTCCATGTGCTTTTTGTTGTGTGTGCCCCAGATCGGATAGGAAAAAATACCTTTTTGTTTGTTTGTTAAAGTACAATCTTGTCAGAAGTAAGCAACTCTTCTGCCTGCACTGAGGACTTTCCTTCCCTACCAGGCTTCTGCTTTGAAATCCTTCCTAGCAAAAAAACTCTCATACATCCCTGGGACACACCAGCTCCTCATTCCCAGGGGTGGGCTGTGCTGGAAGCTCTGTGGGGTTCAGTGGGCTAGGGCACCAGGCTGTGAAGACATCAGACCTGGGCTGGAGCTATATGCTAGCTCTGCACCCCTTTCTTGGTGCTCACAAAAGATGTGGCAAGTTTTTAGCTGTTTCCCACTCTCTGAAAGCTGGAGACAATTGATTTTGCATGACTGCTCAAAGCTTCTCCTGAAGCCTGTTTACCAAATCCCTGGAGAAAAATGCAGGGGCAAGAGGAACTAAAAGGGAGATATATTTCTTTGGATTTTCTTGACATCAGTCATATATTTTCTGAATGAAAACTGCTGTATGGTGACACTTATGGCATTGGCATTATGTCTGACATCCTACAGGGTAGCAATTTCCTTAGAAAAGGCTTGTGTGTCTGGAAAGTATTTCCTGTCCTTAAAGCCTTTAATAGGCAGCAATTGCTTGACACTTGGACGCACACATTGAATCTTTTACGTTGTCATTCACCAGGGAGCTCTCAGAGGCACCAAATAGCTTTGAGTGGTACTTCCTAAGCTCCTGGCACGCCAGATCTTGTGTGCTTTCCCACTAAATGGGGAGATTAGCAAAGACCAAGCAGGACTGTCTTTTTCCCCAAAAGAAGGGTGTTTTTTACTAGAGAAACCAAATCTTTCTGAATCCATGAATTTTGGAGTCTTAAAGAGGAAGCTGTGACTCTGAACTGCCTCTCTTTCCAGCAGAAACTCCTCCTTGCACAGTACGCCTCCTTTCATTGCATAATGATGGTAGACTAGTCTAGATGTGACTCCTCTCTGGCAAGCTTTGTCTTCGCTCCTGGTATATGGGGTGAAGGGGGATCTGGAGACTCAGCTCTAATTAGAAAAGCCTTAGCTTCACTCCTAAATAGCCTTCAGGAGGAATCTGGCAATTTCAGAGCAGGCAAAAAAGAAATCTGAACTGCTAGAGGGTTGTCAAGCATAATTAGAACTTGGCATGTATTTTCAGGTGTCAGAAGGATGCAGTGATGATTTGTGAACAGTGTCCTGAGCCTGACTACCGGGAGGGCCAGTGCTGGGAGGAGCAGAGCAGCAGGAAGCTGCTCAAAGGAGTAGGGATTTGCCAGGTCTTTGAAGTCCTGTTTGTGTTTAAATGTGATATACAAACAGTGAAAATGTTAATGGTAGAGGTTTCTTAGTGAAAATCACCAGTCTAGAAAAAATCCAAATACCTGATAAATTCATAGGAATTTGCTGCCTGGGTCAGTTTATGGGGTTGCAAACTACAGGAAAAGAAAAAGTTCTAAATGTTTCTGACTAATCTGATTCTGATTCTGATTCTGACAAATCAAATAAATGTGTCAGGTTTATTTCAAAATAAATGTATCGCTATTCTTGAATACTTTATCTTTATTACAGTCACATCTTAGCCAGCTGGAGTTTTTACTGAGTTGAAATATGTGCTATATGTCCATTTGAAACTATGTGTGGTTAACCTGATCTGCAACCCATATTTTGGGCTACTCCTTGATTAAAAAAAAAAAAAAAATATCTTGTGCACCACTTCAACTGGTTGTGTATTTCTATTAGTTTCTGATAAGCAAATGTGTGAAATTCAAAATGGGAGTGTTGACAGCTATTGTACCAATCAAGGAATAGTGAAACACACAGGCTCTGAAAATAAGACTATAACATCTTTCTGCACTTGCCTATGTGGAGGCTGCCAATGGACAGCCTGTGGCCCAGATGCAGCCTGAAAACTTTTCTGCTATTATATTGCTGTGTAAGTTTATTTTTGTCCATTAAAGTAGTGGGACATCCTGGCTTGCTTGGTTAGAAGTAAATCCAAACTACTGTACACTGTTTGGTATGCGAAGTGGCTTCTATAATATTGGAATATGTCAACACTTTCTGGCAAATGATATATTCAAATGGAAGCTATTTTTGCAGTTGTGACTAAAAAAACCGCTCTTAATGCAGATGAAAAATATAAAACAATAAAATATTATTACTTTTTTAAAAAAGAAGAAAACCCAAGAAAGCTGGGAAATACAGAAATATAATGGATTTAAAGGAGAATGAAGAGGTCCACCACATTTTTGGTGGTGAGACCTTCTTTCAGCTGGGTCACCTGCATCTCCAGGTGCAGTGAGTCCCCATCATGGGGAGTCTGCTTCTTTGTGCCCATAAACATGGCATCGGTCACTTTCATGCTGCTGCCCACCTGCAAGCATTTCAGATCCTTTCTTTACTCTTTTTAAGAAAGATACAAAAGATCTAAGGGGCCAAAATGTAAAATCTGCCACTGCATCATCACCTCTCCTGTATTTCTCCTTGGCATTGCCCTGACATTGCTGTGGGGCAGGAAGAGTGGGAGTGGCTGACTTTTTGTCAGCTGATGTCTTTCCTGGATAGGTCCCAGATATTCCAGAACAGATATTGCCCAGTGTTTCGTAAAGGGTAAAGGCCAAAAAAGGCAACTGTATTTACTGGCAGGTTACATATATACTGATGGGATATACCTAAAATGATATGTTTGGAGCAGTAGAGTGACTTCTTGATCCTGGCCACTCCAAATGCTATTTTGGAAAAGATCCTTAAATTTTAGAGGTGCCCCAAACTAGGTGCTCTGCTGGGTAGCTCCCTAGCCCTTTGCGGATGGCTGTGCACATCACAGAGCATGCTGCTAACCACAGGCATACCAGTAAATGTCAATAAGCCAAATAAATCCATATTGGGATGAGTTTGCTGTGTCACAGGACTCAGGACATAGCCTGGATTGTTGGGATCTGGATCCTGAGCAGGCTATGACAGGACCCCAAATCAGGTTCACAGTATGCGGTCCCTGCAAGGCAAAGAGGGTGGCATGGCTGGGCAGGCATCATCTTCTCTCCTTGGAGTGGTGTGACCTGCTTCTTGGGCTAGGAACACCTCTCCTGATATTCCCACTAAGCCTGGGAAGAAATGCTGGCCCACTGTACTGGGGTGAGGAGGGCTGGCCCAAAGAGAGGAGTAAAAACCTTAAATACAGGACTTTCTAACTTTCACTCTGCGTTGAGTAAAGGGAAGATGATCAAACAAGGATTTAATTTTTTCCCCCCTAGTTTAAAATACGTCTATGTCTAGAATATCATGCCCATTTATTTTCTGGTATGCTGGTTCCTTCCCTGCCAACCAGCTCCTACCTTTGCCCTTGCCTGTGCCCCAGCTGCGGTGGGTGCCCATGTGCAGGGTACCCATGCTCAGCCCCTGCTGTGCCACTCTTCTGTCCTGCTCCAGGAGGCCATGGCTTCAAGACCCCACCATAGCCTAGAGTGGGGAACTTCTGGGAAATCTGGTTTCACTGAATTAAAACAATGCATAAGCATTAACAAGGAGAAGACACTGAAAATCCCAGATTTCCTGGAAATGAAAGCTCTTTTAGGGTGTCTTGTGCATTAAAACTTGTATGGAACTTGAAGGAATTAAGCATATCAGCTTCTTGGCTGAAACTGGACTGACATGGCTAAAGATAAACTAATTTCCTCCAGCTGAAGGGCTGGGAAATTCTGTACAGAAGTGTAGTGGCCTTACCAAAGCCCCATGCCCAAAGGCAGGCCCCTCCAGCAGGGATGGGAAGAGAACCCAGCCACAGAAGCAAGCAGCTCTTCCCTCCCAAAAGGCTTCCTCGTACCCTTAATTACAAGCAATTGGATCTCATACTACCAAGTTGTTAGAAGCAAACTTTGTAAATGTGCATTGTCATGGAGACAGTATAGATCAGCTGAAGGACCATATGGTTCTTTACTCCTTCGAGCTATCACTGGAAGGAGTAGACTGAGGAATATATTTAGTGTTTTCTTTTCAACAGATGACTAAAGATAAGGAAATAAAATTAGTTGGAGAAAACCCTCCTCCTTTCCTATGGGAAGTTGGCTGCTCTTTACTCTGCATTAGAAAAAATATTACTGAGATCTCTTGTTTTACAGCTGATCATTGACAGGTGTTTTGGAAAGGTCATATCTGAGAGCCTCTCCTCACAAGTGTACAAAAAATACATTATTACCTTTCTTTCTTTAAAACTGTACGAACTTGCTCTTTTTAAAAGCAGGGTCTGTGTGATTTTTCACAGAGATAATTCTTCCTTAGAAGAAGACTCCTTTGATCATAGCTATATGCTCACATACACTTTAAGACTACTTCACCATCTCAGGTGAATGACAGCCTTGCTCCAAAGTCCTTCAGCAACCACAAATGAACTAACGCTGGCATTGGTGGAATGAGTAGTTCCCTGCAGCCCTGTTAGACATGCCTCTCCCCTGGCCTGTAAGAGCCCTTGGCTGCCCCTCTGCTCCTCTACCAAGAATGCCAATTGCTTTAATAGTGGGGTTTAATAGAGCTGTGGTGGAAATAAGGAGGCCCTTTGTCCCACAGGGTTGGAGAGAGGTGCACTAGGCTAAAAAAATACAGTGAAATTGTTGATGATATCACCATTTCTCAGGAAAAGCTTTGTTTTAGGGGGAAAAAATACAGTTTTGTCCAAGAAACAATCAAAAGTATCATGCAAAAATATTTGACCAGCTTTATGAACCCTATTCACCAGCAAGTGGACCACTGTAACTCATTTGAGCTGGGCAAGAGATGTTACGCTTCAGCAGCCAATCTTTAGTACAGAACAGCATTAGTATAAATAACTTGCCAATTAACAGTTTAAGCAAGCAGTAGATTGTTCTATGCCTTTATGATACGTGTGCCCAGAAAGGGCAGCCTGACTGTGGTGTCTCAGCTGGAATTAGTTCAGGGAAAATATTCCCCTTGCCCGAGCTTCATGTCTCCTCCTGGAGTGCAGGTGGAAGCAGAAGATTTTTTCCATCTGGTTGTGGTCTGCTTGGGAATAGTTATAATCTTCCCCATAATGTAATGGTTAGCATGGTATCTTAGGAATTTCAGGGTTGATGCTATGGGGTCTCTCTGGAAGCAAGAGCACAGGCAAATAAGAAGGGAACATCAGCTGGATGAGCAGCCTGATGGAAACACAGAAAGGATCACGTTGTTCTGGTCCCTTGACCCCCTGATGCCAAGGATGGGCTGGCTAAAAAAGATCTGATGCTTGGTTCTGGGGTGACAGCTTTGCCTTTTAACTTTTTTCCATATTTTTTACATTCATCAAGACAGCAAATTGTCTCCTATAAGGAGAAGCATCAGTCAGGTGGGGGTAGGAGATTACATGAATATTTGAGAATAACTGGCAGCTGTGCCAGGCAGCACGAACAGAAAGATATGTGAAAAGGAAGGGGGTTTGGCTGCAGCTTTTAAGATATTGGGAGGCTTTGTTTCCTGATGTTTCTGCTGGTTCACTGGCAGGTACACAACTAGTGGTTCAGGGGAAAGGGACCAGAACAAATCTGCCCAGACCTCCTTTCTTCTTCCCTCCTCTAGGTCCATGGTCCTGAGTGAGCTACTTCTCTGGGCAAGACCCTGATTCTCTGACTGAAGGCAGGTCTGTCAGACTGGAGGGGGAGAAAAGAAGACACACTAATTTGGTCCTGATTAAACAAATACAAATTTGACTATACTGGTAACAAAAGAATTGTGACATTCTTCTACCTTCTGCCACAAATCCTTATCCATTTTGCACTTCGAAGGGTTTTTTTAACACTAAACTATCTATTTTGGTTTAAATTGTGCCATGGAGTGCTAAACCAGAACACTAAACAGGACATCCATAAGCCTGCCAAGTTGAACCAAAAGAGAGGAGATTCTTGAATTAACACAGCCAAAGAGTGGAAGTTTAGCAAAATTTCCAGCTCCTAAAAATCAGTGTTTTTAATGAGACATTGAACTGCTTTGTAACAGGGTGATGCTGTACTCACAAAAAAAAAAAATGCACATCTTATGTGACATATAACACAACTTGACAGTTTTAACCATGTGTATAATTAGTGATATTGTCTCAGTAACAGTGAGAATGACTTTTTGCTGGCACTTCATCCCATTAAATTGAATCTTTCCCAAGGAGGAAAATCTAGGAGGCACTAGTCAGTCACTGACTCACTATCAGCTGCCTCCTTGCTAAAGCCTGAATGCATTCCATAGTAAGTTATTTGTCACAGTGACTCAGCATTGTAGGCTCCTTTTTAATTTCTCTCTCACCACAGAGCCAAGAAAATCTCCCACCTCCCCATGCCGTATGCTACTGAGATAGCAGTTTGTATCATCGGCCAAAGGATAACATATTTAAATGTATGCAAGGAGCCTTATAAGGGCATTAACACTTGCCTCCAGGTTGGACGTCATGATGGCGAGCCAAGGAAGAGGCACCAATAATAGATTCCTTGTGTTTGTACATGCCGTGGTGACTATTTGTGCCATTCGTGGGAAACTGAGTGATATGCCAGACGGCAAAGTGTTTCATTTATCCAGAGTCACGGGGGTTGATCTGAGTGAGTCTTCACTCAGACATGCAGCCCATTCCTGGAAAGGTCAGCGAGCGGATCCTGCCAGCCTGGGGGCTGGCTGTGGGAGGGGGACTGGGAACCAACCCCAGTCCTCTCCCTTCAGCAGGTAGCTCCCGTTCAGCCCAGAAAAGTCAATATTAAATGATAGCGACTCCAAGATGAGGCAGTATATCCACCTCAGTCTGAACATGTCTACCTTGGTTACCCCTGTGTAAATTGAGGATGATGAGATGTACCATCATCTGTCAACTGCCCTCTGTTCTCTGTCTTGAAATGCTGGTCCTGTTAATCACAGGTGTTCCCCAGCTGGTGCCTCAAACCAATGAGAGAAAAAGCTTTCAAGATCAGATTCCTGCTTGAATTGTGTCACTCCTGAAACCACAACTTCAGTCATAGGGGATGAGGGAAGACAGCTGTGTGATATGAAAAATGGCCAGTGGTGCCCAGTTTGATGAAGAAGTGCAGAGAAGCAGAGTAATGCTGTTGTTTCTCTCTGACACCTGGAGAGCCAAAAGCTTCTTCATGGCATCATCTTGTGTTTACCCAAGTAATGATCTGCTTTCATATTGCTTTATCCCTCAGGCCATATTGGCCACAGGTGTAACCTGTGGAGAATTTAGAATTCAGGCAAAGAAGTCACATGCTTTTGTACCGACTGAGAAATGCTATTTATTCTGATAGAAATTAGTCTACCTTAAGCCAGAATGAGCAGTATGGGAACTAGACCAAGTAACCAAGAGCTGCAGGGGGAAAAGCTGGGAAAATCTGCAAAACTCCACAAACGTTCTGAAGAGGGAGTGCATTGCATAGATCACTTTTTTTTTTTAATTTTAGTCTAAACTAATATAAAGTACTCAAAGCTCAGTCAAAGGACTGAAGTTCAAATTCATTTCACCTGGGGTTTTTTTGGTGTAAGAGCATGGCTTTCAATTAAAAATTAAGGCTGTTGAGATCCAAAAAAAGGCAGATAAAAGCAATATCCACTCTGCACATTATGTGATGGGTGACAATCAAAAGGGAAAAAAGATTAATTGGGTTACAATAGTATTTTTATGCCTACAAATGGAAGCTTGAACAACAGTGTTCTCATTTCCAAGATGTTTTATGAAATCAATCATTCTCACATGTAAGAATGTCCTGTATTTCCATGACTGAGTGATCCCACCATAAGCAGCAAAATCTTCCCTCTGACCAGTTTGCTGCCAGGTGGGAGAAGTCCTGCACACAGGGAGTTTTGGAGCCCCTGTGCACAGATGTACTTGCCAGTACAAACAGGAGTGCGCACACAGTAACCCAGGTATTGGTTGTGAATCCACGGCCAGGGAGTTTTGCACAAACAAAATGATTGTGACTTATGTTTGCCATTTGGGCTGGCCAAGGGGGAGGGTGGATGTCTGTGTTCTCTCCTGATGGATTGCAGGGCTACAGCTGCTGGAATTTTAAGGACCTCTTTCTGTGCTGACAGCTACAGACAGAGCTCTTGCGAATGACATGCCATCCATCACAAAACCTCCCCGATCACCTTTGTGTACAGATGTAGTGACCAAACAGCTCAACAGAGTTTTGCATATGCTGTTTTTCTCCTGAATCCTTCCTCATTTTCTCCTCCCTTGTTACTCGAGCGTTTATTTAGGAAGGTATTTGCAGTGGTTACAAAGGTCAAGTTCAATTCCGCAGGGGCTAAAAGCCAGTGTTTACTTAATATCACCTGGGATGGGAGGTGAGCTGGCGGCCTCTTGGAAGAAACTCACGGAAGGTCTATTCTCCAGACCCAAGCTTGATAGAAGGGAGCAGGTCATGAGCTCTGAGAAAAAATCTTTCACAGTTGAGAGAACAGTAAATAACATGTCAGCCTGGGTAATTCAGGCTGCCTGAGCTCACCTGAATGGTAAGAAGTGTGCATATAGCTACAGATGTGTATGTGTCACTGCTGCATTTTTTCCATTGAATATGCAGCACTCTTCATGCCTGTCTGTGACAATATGTGGTGCAAGTATCTGGCTATGCTGTACCATGTTGGAGGTTAAGGAGCGAAGCAAAACATATGAGGCATGTTCCTGAAATACAAACCAACCAACTCTGCCAAAAAAAAAAAAATGTTGGCTCCCAGGTCTTTAAAACATTAGAAATACTCTAATGGCATATCTTGGAACCTGTTGTTTTCCAAGCATGCTTATTCATCCCTTTTTGGAGAGCAGGAAAACAGTCGTAATTCAAATTTTCTCCAGACCAGAAGTGCTAAGCGGATAGATGGTTTGGAACATCACAGCTCACAACAATATCAGTTCTGTTGTATCTTTGCAAAACTCTCCTCAAGTTACCAGGAATATATTGACAATACCACCTTTTTCTCTCTTTCAAACACTCCATCATCTTATCCTATGAACCATCGTTGTTACTAAGATTCTCCTGGGATCAAAAATCCCACCTGAGGTGCATTCTCAAACTTGTCCATTTTTTTCTGATCTTTCAGCTGGAAATGTATAGAGTTTAGGAACTAGTCATGTAAACAGTTGCCTTGCACATATAGAGGCAACATCCCAGAAAATCCTTTTCCAAATAAATGGTAGAATAGTGTTTCACATTATTGTAGGAATTTCAAATGTGACTTGTTATTTATACTTTCTCTTCATTTCAAAGAAGTTTTTGATATTGTTCTATTCTATATGTGTCAAAATATTTTTAATGTTTTTCCTTGATAACTGAGTATAGACACAGTAATAACTTGGAAGTTAGTTCTCATCTTTCTCATCAATGATGGAAAAAACTACTTCCTCAGAAATAACACTTGATCTTGCATATGTGGTGCATAGAGTGACCTATTGCAGAAGAGGAAGTAGAAGTAGGAAAATGTTATGCCAACATTTTGGTATAACATTTTGAAAGTTTCAGGTGAGGAGACTTCCGTACAGAAACTTGCATAGTGATTCTGGCTACTGATGTTACCTCTCTAATGGATCAGAGTTCAAGAAAAAAATAGCAGTATTTCCTAATAAAATGGTAAACGTATACCACGAGGATGGTATACAAACAAAATCTCAAGCGGTAATGAGTTTCTCAAAAGTCTCTCTTCCCCCAGTGCTACATTTATCACTCTTGAAAGCAAATGGAGTCTAGTAAGAGAGTGTTATTACAAACAGCTCTAAGGCTTTGAGTGGGTTGCCTTTCTCAGAGGGAGGTGAGCTTGTTGTTTGGTCTCCCACCAGGTAAGGATAGCCCTGTCAGCTACTGCAGAGTGAGAAGTGACAGCCTCCAGAGGTTCTGGGAGTGGTGACCCTCCTCTTTCTAAGCATTCCTCAGAGACAGCTAGGCAGACACCACAGTATCATAATGGGCTTCACATAAGATTTCATGTTCTCTCTGAAGAAAAGCATTGCCTTTGCAGCGCTAGGTGACCATTATCCTGTATCAGCTCTCAGCTCCACGGATTTGTGATGGCAAAATGGTCATTGGCTTGTGAACACAATTGCTGTTGACTTTGCTTTCTACAAAAAACTCTGCAGGAAAACAAGTACAGTTGGAAAGCAAGTATTTGAGGTCTTTTCTCTGCCCCCTCCTCCCACTTTTGATTGTATGTGCTGTTTTCACAGCTGCTGAAAACTGAAATCAAACAGACCAAGCAACCAGCCCTAAACTACCCTGGTGGAGCTCTTATGGGCACCTCAGCACCTGCGTGGCTCAGTCCTCACAGCAGGTATGGGCTGAAACACCTTGATCTTCCATGTTTGCAAGCAGGAAAGTCTCCCAGTTTTAAGTTATTAAAATAGGAATGGAAAGGGAACATGATTCCTGTGGAAATTTCTTTGAGGCTAGAAATCAGGTATCACCTTTACTGGAGTGGGTCAGTCTGGGAGAAGGCTCTGCATAAGGTTCCCCTGTACCTCTCTCTCTATCCAGGGCAGGTCCCTCTGCTAAAATAAAATGCATTTCTTGGTTTAGGTAGAGGGCTGTGCAGTAGGAGATATGAAGGAATGACCCTCCTTCAGTACATTCTCTTTATTTCTGGGTGTAATCAGGCTATGACTGCTACCCATATTAGTGCTTTGTACTTTTATGTCTTCTGCTGACTGAAAGACTCAAATCCATTTCTGGGAAAAATCCCTCCAGAAAAGCAGCTTTTCCATTTCAGAGATGGAGAAACCAAGTGACATAGATAACAAAATTATTCACCTGCACATGTGAGTGTTGTAAGGGACGACAGAGCCCAGGTCTCTTAATTTTTGGCAATACAATCCAGCCACAAGTTTTAAGGGAAGCTTTAATTTTTCTATGACCTGTAGGGATTGCTGCTTGCAGACAGGACACATCTCGTGCTAGAGGAGTGCAGCTGTGAAGGGAGCATCAGTCTTATGTAAACATGATATAGACACCGAACATCATCTAAAACAGCAAAGTGGGATTAAAAGGTCTCTGTGAAAGTGCAGCAGTTAAGTGCAGTGGCCATGGAAGGATGTTGGCAGCACTGAGCAATGCTCCATGGTTAATTGCTGCTTACAAGGTCCTAGCACTAAACTTTATGCTTCTTTTTGTCTGTGACAAAACAGGCAGACCAGCAGTAAGAAAGGCAAGATTACCTTAGCTAGAGGGAATCCTACAGGTGGATCCTTCAGCCACTGAAAAGCTTTAATTTCAGATTGATTTTTCCATGGGTCATGAAGGGTTGCTCTTTCACATGGCAGTTTTGTCCTGGAGGATGTTTGGTTGCTCAACCCTTCACCATAAATGCCGTCACTTTCTAATAAAAGCATTGATTTGTAGTTTTGGGTTGAAATGCCTATGACAGCTGTCACTCTGCCCCAAAGTCATAAATCCTCATGGTTTACCTCATCTGGCAGCCCTCTGTGATTAAAGCAAGAGCTCCTTGGAGCAATGAATCACCGAGGCTCATAGGTATTCACTCACCGTCTCACCGCTGCAGCCCACTCTGTGTTGTCCAGTCTCTGTTTGCCTGACATAAACAATAGATAAGATGTCAAACATGCAGAATTGCTCTGAAAGGAAACAGCAATGATTTCTCCAGCTCCAGATTTCTAATTTCCTTTTAAGCTTGGAAATTAAATGTGGGGGTTCTCTAAAACTAACAGAAACACTGGAGTGGATGGCAGTTTCCTTTATTTGTGCATATAAAGCATGTTTCAGTGCAGCAGGGAGAGAGATGCCATTGATACCTAATAACAAACACAGAAATTACTAGTGTCTTTTGTGTAAGTAATTTAGATACTCTTGGGGTTTTTTCCACAGCATCCTTTTCCCTGTATCTCCCAGTTTGCCTGCATCTTCATTCATCATTCATTTACAAAGCCATTCCAAGCATCAGAAACCAATTTCCTCCCTGACCCCCGTCCTGTAACAAAACAAGGCTACCCTGCATGCAAGTGATGTTATGAAGATGCGGGGTGTTTTGAACAGAGGAGTGTGTAACAGGAGGTGGATTAAGACTAAAAAGCCAAACTGTGTTTCATGAACTAAGCCTCATCTTCAGCTCAGCATCCCTCCACAACATAAAAATAGATGCTTTCCACTTTGTTCTCATGCATAGGTCTGTAAACTGCCATAAAATTACACATCAAGCTAATGGATACTGAATTTTTACTTGCACTTTTGTTCTCTTCTCACTCCTAAATCTTTGATTCCTTTCTCCAGTGAGCTTAATTAGCCCAAGCCCACCCAACAAGTACCTGTCTAGCAGCTACTTATCCCACATGTGCTGCTCTGCCTCTGAATCACTGCCTTGACTGAGCTCCAAGGGCTCCGCTTTACTCTCCCTCCGGGTGTACATGTATGAGCGTGCAAACATACTGCAGGCAACACGTCTCATCCCTATCTGCAGATAGAAAATGTAAATCACCTGGGCTGTTACACAACCAGCACCTTACATCTGTACAAATTTGTTGCTCTGTTCACTGGTGTGTCTGACCAGTGAATCTCCATGGTGCAGGACCCGTGTGCCCTGCCGACAGAAGATTACATCCTCCCAATATCTCCAGGAGGTAAGGAGCTCACATGGCTCTTGGTACCTTCTCAGAGGAGGGATCAGGTTGCTTGTCCAGGAGGGTATGGGGAACTATGAAGTAAGTTGGCTTTAGAGTTTTCCTGGGGTATCCAGCCTCGCATTGCATGCTCTTGCCTATCTCACCAATACCTGTATCCTCTATAGGCCATGCGTGTGTAGGAGGGGAAGGTAAAGGAGTCTGAGGTTGCAAAGCTACAATGGTTTATACACCCTGAACTGCTCTAAATTTATTTGGAGAAACACTGTCACTTCTTAGCAGTTGGCCCTTGAACTATGCATTATATGGGAGAGTGGTTAAGTAAGAATGTTTTTACCAATCTAGCCATAATTTATGTGTGGGAAATAACAATAATGGATTAAAATTATTTTTTCAACTTCAGTTTTTTATGTTGCTTTGCTTTTGATAAGACTGAGGAAAAATACTGAGCATTTCAGCTCTTGCTCTCATAATCTCACTTATTCCTGTAAACCAAGAACTTTGCACGTGAAAGGGTCACATCTGTAGGAGAGAACGGCTGAGACATAGGGTCCTCCTGGCTGTTTTCCACCTATGTCATACAAATAACATGGTTTCACTGCAGGACCCATTCTGGCAGTGGTCCTTCAGTGTACCTCCACGGAAAAGGCTTCAGTAGCTCTTTTCAACCTACAGGGGATCAGGAGCTGAGGAGGACCATTTCTTGTGCCATTGCTGTCAATCATTCTCTAAAGTCTAATTTTTATTCTCTAAATTGCCATATTTCTAGTCTGGTTTATAGTCAGTCTTGGTCTGCATGTAAAAAACATAGAAGTGCATGTAAATTTTACATTACTCACCTATGCATATGTGTACAAAAAGATTGGGAAGCAGTACGGTCAATATGATACCCAACCTTTCTCTAGGATATGACACTCCTATACACAGCCACAGTCCTCAGCCTTTTCACTTGTCAGAGCCCTTCTGCCATTTCTACAGATGTTAGCCCATCCCCTCCTCTGCTTGGCATCCTGGGCACTGATAGGGATGCGCAGTGGTGAAGGGGGATCATGCCCTACCTTCATCCCCTCCCATCAGCAGGGAGCATCTCTCCTGAGGCCCATTACTGTCGTCTCTGCTGCTGACCCCTGACAAACACATCCTTGCCTATCCACATTTCCTGCCTTCCAGACACAAACGTGCAGAGAGGGTGTCGCCTGTACCCAATCCCTCCTGGCTCCGTGTACTTCAATCCTACCCTGTTTCCTCCAGAGAATCTGCTACAGACAGCCCACATGCTGTCAACAGTGTCTCTAGCTGGTCCAGGAAGAGTCAGTTTTCTACCTTCCTCCATAAAACATAGGACCAGGACACCTCCCAGGGCTTAGTGTGCACTCTGACATCAGAACAGTTATTTCAGGTGTTTCTTGCCTTTGATTGCAGTGTAGCTGCAATGGAAAGAATAACTAAAGACATAAAATTTATAAGATGGCACCTGTAAGGATAGGCAATATTGACAGCAGAGCATGTTGTACTTATTTACTTCACATGACTGTGAGCACTGGCCTCTCCATACTGATGAATTTCAGAGCCTGTGGGTTATTTATCAGCACTTTTTACCTATTTATATTAGTAAATATAAATGACAGAGAATAACCTCTACTAATCAGTTTTCAAAATACAAGTCTTTATCATAATAAAGAATTAGATGGGAAAATAAGTTTTTCATTAGCTTCATTTAGTAATCAATATAGTCAAGCCATCTTTGGAGTGATTTAAACAGTTTTTGTTTGGTTTTCTTCTTGACTTGTTTCTTTAAGAGGCCCAAGGTACATCAGACAGATGCAAGGTTGCAAGATGCTTTGTGCAAGGTGGACGATTTCCACAAAGCCATGGTGCTATATCAATTTAAGCAACTAAGAATCTGAGCTGCACTTTTCAAATTACATTCAAGGCTCTTTATGTTGTTAATTAACTGTATAATTTTTACTGGAATCATTTCATTTTGTTATTGTCTTGGCTTGCGTTGCTCTACTCTCTAAGAATGCTCTTTCGACCAGTAACCAAAATATATTTTTTTAGAGAGACTTGGTAGTACAGGAAGCTGTCATGTTTATATACAGTGATTTATATGCTCCTGATTACGTAATTGAGAGGTACTAGTATTCCATTACATTCTTCTTACCTACTTGCAATTTATCATTTGTTTTTCACCTTATGGTTTATCTCCTAGATTTTAGTCACAATTTTTTTCCTTCGAAGTATTGCCACATAATTCAGGTTTAGTGGGGATGACTCCTGAGCGAGGAATGTCAAAAGACTTGTGACAAACACAAGAAAAAAGATAAATATGAGATTATGAGAGACAGCAACTTCACAGGAACTGCATATTTAAGCAAACAGTGAAACCCTCTGAAAGCCAGAGAAAGCTTAGGTCAAGTTTCATTTTGGTGTCGCATAACTGCACAGACCTCTGATTATTAATAACAATAGACACCTTGAGTTATCCCAACAAATAATCTGGAATTATATTTATTGTAGTTATCTGAACCTGCTCACCTTCTTTCCCTGGTAGTATCTGGGTTGCCTTCTCCTCCTCATGGAAGGCAGGCTGCCCAGAAAATGATTCACCCATAAAAGATCAGAAAACATTAGCATGCATTATCTGCTCTTCAGGCCTGTGCTTTGACCCAAGTGCTGACTGATGAAAAGCCTGATTAAAGAGAGAAGGCTGGTGGCACAGCATGAGATGGCTGCTGTGGCATGGAGGGCCCCCAGCATTGCAGGGCTTCACAGCTGAGGCTTGCTGCCAGCACCTGCCCAGGCATGTGTGCTTCCAGCCACCCAGCACAGCAGTACCCAGCTCCACAAGCACTTAGGGGATAAGCCCTGTGCTCATCTTGCTACCAGGCTCCTGTAGCTCTGAGGCAAGGTAGGGCTCAGAAGGATACCCGGCCACGAATAGAAAAGAAGGCACCAGATGAGGAGCACAACCACTATCGGCTCACAAGCAACAACACCATGTCTCCATGACCATGTGCTCCCAAGACCACCTGCCTAAGCTGGTCTCCTGTGACACGGTGACCCATTTAGTGTATTAGGGAAAAGCTGTGGATATTGTTTACCTGGACCTTAGTAAAGCCTTTGACACCTGGAGAAACTGCCTGCTCATGGCCTGGATGAATACACTCTTTGCTTGGTAAAAACTGACTGGACAACTGAGCCCAAAGAGTGACGGTGAATGAAGTTACACCCAGCTAGCAGCTGGTCACAAGTCATGTTCCCCAGGGCCAGTTCTGTTTAATGTCTTTATTGATGATCTGGACAAGGGGATCAAGGGCACCCTCACTGAATTTGCAGACAACAGCAAGCTGGGTGGGAGTGTTGATCTGCTGGAGGGTAGGAAGATTCTGCAGAGGGATATGGACGGGCTGGATCAATGGGCTGAGGCCAGTTGTACGAGGGTCAACAAGGTGTAAATGCTGGATCCTGCACTTGGGTCATGACAATCCCATGCAGCGCTGCAGGCTGGAGTCAGAGTGTCTGGAAAGCTGCCCAGTGGCAAAGGACCCAGGGTTGCTGGTCAACAGCAGCTGAATGTGAGCCAGCTGTGCCCAGGTGGGCAAAAAGGCCAATGGCATCTTGGCCTGTATCTGAAATAGTGTGGCCAGGAGGACTGGGGCAGTGATTGTCCCCCTGTACTTGGCACTGGTTCACATCAAATTATGTGTTCAGGTCTGGGCCCATCACTACAAGACACTGAGGTGCTGAAGCACATCCAGAGAAGGTCAACAGAGATGAGGAAGGGTCTGGAGCACAAATCATAGAAGGAGTGACTGAAGGAGCTTTGGGGAGGTCAGCCTGAAGAAGTGGAGTCTCAGGGGAGACTTTAAGGCTCTCTACAACTACATGAAAGGAAGTTCTGGCAAGATGGAGATGGGCCTCTTCTCCTGGGTAACAAGCAATAGGAAATGGCCCCAGGTCGCACCAGAGAAGGTTTAGACTGGATTTTAGGAAAAACTTTTTCATGGAAATGGTTGTCATGGATTGGAACAGGCTGCCCAGGGAGGTGGTTGAGTTAGCAATCTTGGAGGTGTTTAAAAGACATGTAGATGTGGCACTTGGAGACTTGGTTTAGTGGTGGGCTTGGCAGTGCTGGGTTAACAGTCGGACTCAGTGACCCTAAAGGTCTTTCCCAACCCAAACAATTCTAGGATTCCATTCTATGATTTTGCAGCTTCTCCATAAAATTTCCAAATTCACTACCCGAGGGTGCAGGCCATGTAGTAAATGCACAAGAAACATGTTGTGACCCACAGGTGAGCCTTAATATTTAGGGTAGACAGTGTGAGTCTGAGAAGGCGTAACAGATGGAAAATCTAATTGCTGTTCCCTCACTGTTTTCCAAAGTTCTCTGCCTTTTCTTCTAATTTATGTGCACTTCAAAAAACTGAAGTAATTTTACCCCCAAATTAATAATTACTCCTTGCCAGTGTTTTGCTGTTAGGCCATATGAATGATATGGCATATCCTTGATATTATGATCCAAATACTTTTCCATGGATCTTTTCCCAGTGTCAAAGTAATACACTCAGCGGGCACAGGAGAAGAGTCATTATATATTTCTTAGAAAAAATGTTGGGACTGCCAAATCTTGACCGGCATTATTATTGTGGGTAAAACTGCTTAGGGACCAAGCTGCACTATCAGAGTCATTTACTGGCAGTTTAAATGCTCTCTGCCTCAGTTTTTCTTTTTGTAAAATGGACACAAAAATGTCCCTCAAAGCTGTAAAGACTTCTTCAGGTTTCTGAAAGATTCGAGATCTGTGCCTGAAACAAAATAATCAAATGTGGTGCTCCTACTGATGAGGGATATATGCTGTACAGATTCAGGAATAAGATATATGTGTAGTTTTGCAGAATTGTGTTTAGTAGTGTTATTATCCACCAGTTATCAGACTGGTAAACTAAAACAGGACATCATCTAATTCATACCAAGAGAGACAGGCTCATAAAATCAAGCAGACTTTGTTTGTGTTTCCCCCATTACTCTGTATTTGTACCACTTCCACTGAAAAAAAAAATCTTTCTTTTTAGTTATGCCTCAAAGTATTAATCCTTAACTATAGAAGCTCTGCTCTTCTGTGTTTTATCTTTGGTTTTTTAAGAAAGCTGGTATATGGTAGTTTGTGACATTTTCATTGTGAAAGATGCTTAACACTAACCAGTTATTTAGAACCAAAAGCCTTTGCCCTAAGATACATATGGTTGCACTTAAGCTGAAATCAGCACTTTACATTAGAAAATATTGGTTTCATCATAAAAGGTAAGTGTTCCCAGAAGTGTATTAAAATGCACAGAGATACAAAAGAGAAATATTGGAATTCAATCTTGGGTACCAATGTAAAAATATTTAAATATGCTATAAATTGCACAGGTCCAGCATGGTTAACTGAAGAATTTTTCAGGTTATTAAAATATTTTCAGTTCAATAAGAGACACTAAAAGTAATCATGCAATTTGTGTGCTGTTCAGTCTTAGGAACACTTCTAGATATATTTACTCAATAAAGTTCCCCAAGTCAAAACCAAAAGTTACTTTGGCTCCTATGAGAAGTAGTCAGAACAGGAGAGCCCATCAGAAATTAAAGTGGAAGAGAAAATGTATAGGTTATATCTAGTTGAATTCCAGTGGAGGTGTGAAAGGTAGAAGGGCCTTTGTTGGCTGAAGTGGATTCATTCATAGTGACATCTGTGCATCCAAAGTCTCCATATGTCCATTGCAGTTAAGAAAGGTACTGACTCATAGAGCACATGCAGAACTTCTTTAAGGCAAATGGGTAGCATTACAAGGGGCACTAAATGAAAATAATGGCCCCTTTTTGCCATTCTAGCTTCAGGTCTTGGGGAAAAAAAGTCAGTTTTTTCATCTCTGCTGGAACAGAAGATCTGCTAATTGCTAAGCAGTGGAGGTTTTGCTATGGCCCACCTTTTTGACAGGTTATCAGGTAGAGCAAAGGAAAGGATGCTGCAGCAGTATGTGGGCTGCAAATGGAAAAGATGTCTTCAAACCTGTGATGCAAATACAAAGTAAGAGTAGCAATAATATTTTTACCAACAACCTCTAACACTGCTGCATTTGATGAATTTACCACAAAATCCTAAACAGACCTCCACAAAATTTTCCTCTAGACTTACCCCTATCTTTGTGAAGCTTGGTTTTGGAAATGGATCTTAGCTCTACAGCTTCAGATTGAATAAGGACAATAGATTTAATTCATCTCAATAAACAATCCTTCTAAAGAGACCTGTTTGCTTAAGTGTGTAACGGCTCTCTTTAACAGCAATAAATTACCCTATCAAAAAGTTAAGATGGAGTAATAGCACCACCTGACACAGAAAGCATCATGCAAATTGTCATAAGACATAGTTAAAGCTTCCTGTGCACCTTAGCTCAAAAACGTGTGTACAACTCCACAAAATAATACTTTTTTCTATGAAAATTTATTTCTGCCCTAACTGAAAGGTGTACCGGGACCTTGTGGTTTGGCATCAGAAGTCTTACCCTAAGTACCCCCGTTTTCTTCAGTAGTGTATTTGTAAAGCTCTCCACCTTGTTTGCCAAACTGGGATAGTGAGACCATAGTGTCTAGCAGGCTGTTTGTCCCTCAGGGTTTCATATGCATTTTGCAGCAAATGTTTTCAAGTATCTTGTTTTAAAGGATCCTTGCAGGAATTCTTACATAGGAGCAGCTTTATTTATTTAGGTCAACATTAGCACCACTTCCTGGTTGTTGTGAATACTGTCTCAGGGGAGAATTTGTCATTTTAGTCTGAAAATGACAGGATAAAAATAGGATCATGTCATACATGACTGATATGGAGGTGTTTTTAGCTAACGTGTTGCAAGAGCCTGGATGGAGGTTATTATTTTACTAAATGCCCTGAGTTCAGTGGTAGCCTTATAACAGTTTCTCTGTATTTCTACTTTCCTTCAGCATTTTTACCCTATATCACTATTTCCCTGTTCCCCTCCTTCTGTTTGTCATCTCACCTTCTTCCTCTTTTAAACAGGCACCTTGCAGAGAACACAGTTATATTTGAAAGAGTTCATCATATGAATGCAGAGACAAAGTCAAGGGTCACTCTTACTCAGAGCTTGCCAGCATCTCTTAATAATCCTTATATGATATGCATCCAGTTCCAATTCCTCTCTGCTAACTCAGAGTATAATTTCTCCAACAGATATTTTGTTCTTAACAATAACATGTTTCTATCATGCTCCACAAGGTTCAAACATCAAGCTGTTACTGCGAGCTTGATGGAAGCTGATAGGGTATTTGACTGTTGAGAAGTAGATTAATGTGGTATGGAAGGTAGTTTCTTTATAAACATTAACTTTAGAAAGGAATTAAAATATGTGTTTACTTTTCACTTGTAAGTACAATTAAAGCTTATCCCCTATAGTTTTATAAGGGCATTTCTGTACTGGAAGTGCTGGTTTTCTTTACTAACTCAGGACTGCATATAACAGCATTTAACAATGTGATGAGGCAGTGGTGTTGCTTATTTTTTTCGTGGTCACATTGTATGTTTTCTCTTTTGAAAGAAGATTGAAAAAAGAATCTCTTTTAAAGGCTGACATGCCTGGAGATATTTTCTTGTGGTTACATGAAGCAAGGTGTAGACTTTAAAAAGAAAGGGTCCCCCACCTTGTCAACGAATCCTATAATCAGGTTGCAATAGTAACAGATTACAGATGTCATGTTTCTTTTTCTCCAGGTTCTGATTTCTCTCCCTATCTCTGGTTTTCTTCTAGTAAGAGATACCCGGTGTCTCATTTTGCTCAGGTCAGGCAGGAGAACTTACATGGGCCAATAGTTTCCATTACATTTATCTAATCTCCTGTCTTTTCCAGCTAACCTAAATGAGTGCCATGCAAGCACTGAACTACATTTGCATGTGTGGTAGTTTGAGAAAAACAAAACCTTAATTCCAGAAGTATTCCTGAAACACACCTTTTCCATAAATGACTGAAACAGTTTAAGCAAAACTTTTTTACAGTAGTGTATTTTTACCATAGTTGATGGTAAATAAATAATTAATGCAAAACTCTCAGACCTGTTCTTGAAGCCTTGCTAAAGTCCCACACCACTGTGAGAGGGCTGTGGAGGTTCCTTTAGACAGCTGAAAGTGCAGAGTAGAGGATTTCCCCAGGATCAGCAAATTGGTGGCTGACCCAATGCTGAGAGACCCCCTATTAGTCCTGACGCACGTCCTCCCACTGTAACCTGTGCTACTGCCTCTGCAGATTAGGAATGCTGGCCAAGGCATCAGTCTCAAGGTATTTGCTTCAGAAAATTTGGATGATGGAAACCCTGATTTATCCTGACTTGTAGCAGGGCTGGGTTTCCTTAAGCATACTGAGCTTGAGATGCCTTTGGGTCTCTCTCCTGGTTTTACCAAATGTGAATATGAGCTGGGCACAATTTGTGATCTTAAAAGAAGTCAGTGTGCAGAATACCTCCTGCTGATGGTGACAATGAAGCCCTTCTCTTGTGGGCTGAGGTGGGTTGGAGACTAAGTTCTATGCTGGCTATGGGCCCACCAGTCTCCTGTGGGAGTCTCACCCTCTCTTCCCTGCAAACATGTGCTTGGAGATGAGGCCGTGACAAGCCATTTTCTGAGGTACAACCACAACAAGCACATGTGCTGCTGCTTGTCTACTCCAGAGGATTTCCTGGTACTTTCAGGAGACTGAAAGCAAGCCCAGCACTTGTTCCAGCACTTTAAAGGAGGACAAGGCATTGGTGGGAGGCTTGTTTAGTATCTGAGTGGGATCATGACTACGATGTTCATCTGCATGTTACCAGCATGGAATATACGCAGTTTGAAGACAAGTAGGCTCAGAAAGAAAGGAAAACTTCCAAGGAAGGAGGAGGCAGAGTGAAAGACTGCTAACACTTGCAGCGCGAAGATCAGGGGAAAGATGGAAATACCAGAGCAAGCTAATCTGCAGGAGGAGGAAATCAGGCACAGAAAATCAACACTTGATGGGAGGCTACCCTAAATACGTACTGGGAGGCTGGTATTTACCCTCCAGGCAGTAGCAGGGCAGGTGCCAAATCTGCCTGTTGAAGAAGCAGGAGGTTACCAGCAAAACTAGCACACCATAACCCTGGGGGACCTTTCTTTCAAACACACCATTAGATTGCTGGCATGGAGAGAAGTTGGCAGCCCCGTTTCACACTAGCGATGATGTCACATAGCTCTTATTTCAGAAGCATCTCTGTAAAGCTGACAGCTACTGCTATCATCTGATTCTGCTCGGATTGCTAATGTTGGTGTCTGAAGCGGATTTTCAGTGGTCTCTGAAGGAGCAGCTGTACGTAATGAATGGAAGGTGTCTTTTGCACGTGTTTAGCAGTTATCCACATATTTTAGTAGTCTTTCAACTATGTGAAAAAGCCAACCAGTAACAGCTTATCATTTTCTAAGGTATTTTAAGGCAGGGAAAGAACATTTGCGGCTTGCGTAGGATTTCAGAGTGTTTCACAGGTTGGTTTAAGGCACTGTGACTTTCTAGCAATGCTCCTGCAATATTCTCCACATTTTTTTGTCTAAGACAGGGAAAATGTATGGCTGATTCCCACTTAATTACGCCTCATCTGCTAAACAGTTATGTCACTATTTACATATGAGTAGTCTCCTCTGAAGTCAAGTCCGGCAGCTGTATACTTCATCTGGTAACAATGTATACAGACTTGGAACAAGAGCTGTACATTGCCTTATATGTATGAACTACCTGCATACAGCAAATGCTGTGCCATATCATTCTGGCAAATGTTAACAGCTATCCTATTTCAACACCCTGTAAACGGACCACCTGATTATTAGTTTTAAATAATGGGCTAGACTCTACTCACTAGTCCAAGCTCTTACTGAAGTGTATGACTTGTCAAGTGAGTAACTTTGAGTCACTTGTGCCCCTCTATGGTAGTAAGAAAAAATAACCCTCCACACCAACTCACATCAAGTGATTTTCAATGGCTGGGTCTCTCATGGCCTGGGGATAAGATCTTCTAGAATATAGCTGGAAACAAGATGTAGGGAAAGGAATTGTCTAAAAACTCAACAGGCATTTAGGTTTAATTCTAGTCCATCCCCTTTCTAATGCCTTTCTTGCAGGAATCCCTGACAAAGGAGTGACTCTCCTCTACCATTTTTGTGCATTGACTGTTGTCCCAACTTTCTTTCCCATCCATCAGAATGACTTGGGCTGTTCTCTCACGTGCAAATGTCACTACAAGGAATGAACTGTGATCATTTTATACTACCTCCTCCTACTTGTCTTCTGCCAGATAATTCCCATTCTCCATAGCATTCCCTATTACCCTACCAATGACCTTTTGTTTTTCCATACACTTTTGTACCATTTCCTTGGTTACTGTGCCTGTTTATTCCACTAATTACATTGAAGCAATCTAAAGCAAACTATCCCTTCAGCAAACATGTTCTTAATTTGATCTATTGAGAATGAGGTGGGTTATCAATTGTCACCTACCCCCAGTGAGGTGGGTGGAGTCCTGTTCTTAAGCAAAAATACTGACCAGGAGCTCTTCTAGTTAGCACTCTAAAGAAGTATCTTTGCTTGTGGTTCTGTCAGCATGACCCTGCCTTATTACTGCTGGCAAACCCCATCAGTTTCCTCTAGAAAATGCATCTGGACAGGGCTGAAATGGTGCCATGCTGCTTTCTGCTGTGGATCTCCTGGGAAGATTTTGTGGAAGGATTTTTTTGTTGTAAATTTAACATTATTACATCAATATAATATTATGACCCACCAAAGGTTTCTCCTGGCATCTCTAACAACTGAGACCTTCATCAGAAAATGAAGATATCTAGAAGTTAATGAAATGAGAAGAAGGGGAGGAACAGTGTTGCAAAGTACTTTCTTATAAGTACTACAGAGGGAATTACTCTCTCAATTAAAGACTATGTAGAAAAAATAAGCATGTAGAAATATGTTTTAAATGATATTGCATCTTTTTAAAGTTTTCTCTGTTTAAAAAAAACCAAACAAACAAACTCTGAGGACTCCACAGGATCAGAAACCTTTAAGATTTAGATACGTGTTTATGTAGTCAAAACATGAATTGTGCAACTTACTACCCAAAGTAGATATTACCAAATTATTTTATTCCCCTGAGGAAGAGGCAGGAGCAAATTTCTTAGAAGAATGGGAGAAAGCAGAACTCACTGCAAGTCCACTTGTTGAAACACTTAAGATTTTTTTTTTTACTTTAATGCCCCTTAAAACTGGTATTCCTAACCAGTATCAACACTAACTATGAGTAGTACTTCCAAATTGGAAGAAAACTTCAGCTTCCTAACTGAAGATCAGTACTTAGGGATGTATCTCGGGTGACACCCTATCAGTGATAGGGTGATCTGTCGGGTGCAGTGTTACATCAGCAACAGGCTTTCTGACAGGCTCTGCCTGTACATGGCATACAGGCACTATGTGATGCAGGTGAAGGGATTCAGTGGTTCTCCTCAGGGCAGCTTTGCTGGATACCACTTGACTTTTCTTCTAACACCTTGTCCCCAGGACAACCAAGACAGGAAAGTACCAGCTGTACCAGTCTTAGGGCAGCATCTGCTGGTTATTGCATGGATCAACATAGATGGTTGTCATGGAAGAGGCTGCTTGCTTTGGCTCCCAGGCAGAGGTACCTGGGACTCGGGGGGCGGGAGGAACGGGCACTCTGGAGAGAAATGACCCGTAAATGCAATTACAACAGTCAATCAGGAGAGAACGGCAGTGGACAAAGCGCTTCTCGGTCTTGGTCTCTTTTTCTTATGAGAGGCAGCACCCACAAACTTTGGCAAGTCCAGGTTCAGTTGACTGCAATTCCCCTTCAAAGGCGAAGAAACCCGCCCCACTATCTCCGACACCCCTTCCTGCACCCCTCCCCGCGGGGTTCTCTGAGCCGGGGGGGCGGGGCAGTCACTGAGAATAAACCCGAGATACGAAGACAAAATGGGGACGAGGACTTTGTGAGCTTTGCCAGGAGTAATACTCGGGCTCGGCCACCTATCTCGGGGAAAGAGACTGCAGCTGCGCCCAGGTGTGCGGGTGTTCTCACAACGCAAGCAGACCGGAATGGACTTAACGATAGAAATCACGGGCGGAGTCGGGGAGCTGCTGGGGCCTCGAGGGCAGGGAGGAAGGGTGAAGGGGAGAAGGGGAGAAGGAGAGAAGGGGAAAGCAAAGGCAAATTCCGGGGATGCGCTCCACTCCCCTCTGGCTTGTCGGCAGCAGGGGCTCAGTGCGGGGCCGGCGGAGCAGCCCGCCCCCGGGATGCGCCTCCCGGTGAGGGTGGAGGAGGGGGGTGGGGAAAGTGTGCCGGGAAGTTGCGGCTCCGGAAAGGCAGGGGTTTCGGAAAGGAACTCGTCTTGGCAACTGTGCCATACTCCTCTTGTGGCAGGACCTGGTATGCAACAGGTCCCTGGAGCACTTCCCGTGAGAGCGCAGTGAACGTGACATTAAAAAACAAGCAAGCAAACAAACAAAAACAAATGTTTACTTACCTGTCCCGAATGTAAATCTCCAGAGCTGGCTCGTCTTGCACGGCCCCAGGTGCGAGCCGGGAGGTGGAAGGAGGGCGGTGGGAGTCAGGGCTCACTGCACAGTGCGCCCGGCCGGCCAGGACTTTCCTCGGGAACTTACTGTCCCGCTCCGGTTTCCTGGGAGGAGGCTGCGATCACGTTTTATACTGTGTTGGTTGGTAACCCCTCTCATTCATTAAGATCACGTAAGAACTCAGAGGGAAACGTGACTCTGAGCTAAGGCGTTTGCGTAAATCTATAGGTTTTTAAAACTCCCTGCCAGTTGCTTTCTGTCTTCTGTAGGCACCAAGGTGGTGGAGAGTTTAAGCTTGCGGATATTGCAAAGGGTTATTAGATTCATAAGTCACACCAAGTGGTGGGCGATCCACTGAGCAAAGCAGAAGTTCTCACATGATGACTTCAAACAAGACACATTACCTTCCAGCATCTGTTGGAGAGACTGGATTTTAAACCACTTCTGTCTCCAGGACAGCAAAGAAACAATGGTGAGTACCCATGAAAAAAGCTTATTTTTAATACGTGGAGAGAAGAACAAAACAACTACAACAAAAAGCTTGAGATGTTGCTTAACGACAGTATCTAATATCACGGGCTCGGCTTTCTAGTACTTAATACGCCAAAGAGCGTAACCCGCGGAGGCCGGGAGAATTGTGTTTTAGACAGTGTAACTTTAATTGCGACGCTCTTTGATTTAGGGCTGCGATGGAAACAGCGCGTCTGAGAGGGAAACTTGGAGCAGTCGCGGCCGGGCTGCCGCCGGGCGCTCGCCTCCCCGGCTAGCTCCTGCCCTCTCCCTCGGCGGGCACAGGAGGCGCCTGACGCCTACCGTCGGGGGGGCTGGAGGCGGGGGGGCACCTCCGCGCCCCGCCGCGGAGCGAGGGTCGGGGCTGCCCCGGAGGAGGGGGGGACGCGGAGCGGCGCGGCCGCGGCACGTGACAGCGCGGGGGGCCGGGGCGAGGAGCGGCCCGGG
>VYXC01010340.1:49636-67887 GCA_013397175.1 Platysteira castanea | reverse complement strand
CCCCGGTCCTTCCCCTCCCCTCCCCGCCTGCCGCCCTCTCGCCCCGCTGGAGCTGGGCTAAGTTGAATTCCTAGCGGTGCAGACTGGAATAGGAACAAGAGAGGAGGGATAAAAAAAAAGAGTCTTGCAAGCTCCGGGGGTTGGTTTGACGGTGTCAACTTTGGGAAATGCCAGTATTTATCTCCGCGATCTAGCCACTGCTCGTGGTGTTAGCTGTAACCAAGGTAAGCGGAGGGGGGACTCCCCCGGCGGCCCCCCTGGCTCCTGCCTCTCCATCTCTGTGGTGCGGGGATGGGTGCCTGCTCTTTGCCTAGTTTTGTTACCTTGCCGGCTGCTTGGTGTATGTGAGGGCTAGAGAAGGAAGGAAAAGCTGGATGAGATTTAACTACGAGTTAAGTTGTGCCTGATTTAACCTGGGAATCTCGTCTATGCGTGTGTGCATGCTTTGGGCAGAGATGCAACTGATCTTTACCTAGAGAAGCAGATGCGACGGATTTTTTTCCTCGCTAAGGATGCAACTTGATTTTGCATAGCTAAAGAAATGCAGCTGAGCTCTAGCTGCACTGTGCACGACTGATCTTTCACAGATAAAGGGACGCAGCTGATCTTTACCTACAGGAAATTAACTGACCCCTCTGTGTACGCAACCTACGGCTCAAAGGGAGAGCCGTGCATGTATTGCTGATGATCCAGTATCCGCATCTACTTTGCTATAATTAATGGTGTGTGTGCGTGTGCGTGTGCGTGCGTGTGTGTGTGTTTGGCAAGCTTGAAACCCAAACGCAGCCCCCCCAACTGGAGATCATTCGGATAAGCTTTCTGCTCATCTCTCTCCCTATCTCTAGTGCCTCCCCCCACCCCTCCCCGCGCTTCCGATTCTTCCTACGTAGAAATGTAGCTAATAATATTTAGTCTCCGGGCTAAAAATAAGCTCTGGAAAGTCAGCAGTTTGGCGGAGCAGCGGCGGTAGCAGCAGTGCTCGCAGGTAGAGAGGCTCTGGGGGTCTCCGGCTCCGCACGGAGACTGTGCCTCACCCCCCTCCCCCGCTCTCCGCGCTGCTGGGGGGAGTGAGTTCCTGCGAAGGAGAGTCCACACGGAGATGCGCTGTCCCCGCCGCCCCGTTCCAGAAAGACTGCGCTCCTCCGCCCGGGGAATCCCGGCCACGGGGAGACACCCCTCCTCCCCGCCCCGGCGGATCCGAGGGGCGGCCGGCCGAGCCCCNGTTCCCTCCCCCCCCCCACCGCGGTTGCTACGGCGACCGCCTCCCCCCAGGAGGCACCGTCCTGCGGAAACGGGGCGCGGTGCCGCGGGGATGGGGGGCCGGGGATGCCGCCCCTCTCCCGCCCCCTGCGCTCCTCGTCAGCAGCCCCCGGACGGCACCGCTTGCAGCACCGGAGCCGGACCGGAGCCCGGCGCCGCGCGCGCAGCCAAAATGGAGGTGGTGCAGGACGGCACCGGAGGGGCGCCGGCGCGGGGCTCGCACGAAAGTCGGTCACCTGTCTCCTCTGCTGCGGTCTTATCTGTTTGGGGTGGCTGGCTTTGGGGTTTTTATCGTTAAAGGAAAGCAGCCGCTCTCCTCTCCGGGAGATGCGCTACTGCCGGCCTTGGCTTAGCGCCGCCCTCCTTTACCCTCCAGCCCCCAGACCGGCCGGGGAAGGGAGCGGGCAGGATCCCTCCGTGGATTTTTCCATTTACACTTGGAGAACTTGCGTTTGCTGGGGATACTTGTTAGGGTGCCATATGAGGCAGTTCTTAGCAACTGTAAGGCGAGGAGAGAGGAGCCCGGGAAGAGCCAGGTCTCAGCAGCATCCGTCGTCAGCAGGCTGGGTGAAACTCAAACACTCATGATTTGCAGTATTGGTTTCATTAAATTCATAATGAAACGTCCTCTGACCTTTTTTCACTTAGGAAAAAGTAATGTGGTAGAGCTAATATTTCAATACGTCCGCTGTGAACTAGAGGTTGATGAGCCCTACTAAAAATCTATCCACTTCCCAAAATACATTTTTCTGTTATCTAGGAGGTTGTCAAGGAGTTTCTAGTCATATGAATTTTCCACTCCATGCATAATTTTGTATATCTTCTGTATTTTAAGTTTGCACCCATTGCTTTCTTACCAAGTCTTTAAAAACTCCCAACATTTCCCTTCTGCCTCTGTTGCCATGTTTCTGTTGAATTCTAATCATTCTCTGTAGAGACGTATGGGATGGACGGCTGCTAACAAATGACACGGGCCATATTTGGTCCCATTATGGTGACTCATACCTTAATCTGCAAGTAGCTTTATTGATTTTAGTATCTGCTATTTCTCCACGAGCTGTCACTGCTTTGGTGGTGGTTCATCACCACCTTTCATCTCTTACAGTTATGATACTGTAAAATATCCAATCTTCTTTGAATATCTCTTCATCCTCCAAAGTTCTGACGTGCCAGTCTTTCTGCCTCTTTTAAGTTTTATTTTACCTGGTACCACGAGTGTTGTCTTCAGTGGTTTGGTGTCTGTCAGGTGTCTGTGTCCAGCATGAGATGGTTTTTATAATATGGTATTTGACACAGGCATTATCTCTATGCAAGTTTGCCATTCTCAGCAGCTCACCATTTGGATAACCTTTTGATTTTCAGGACTGATCAACAATTTCCTATTTCAAATGGTCTGATATTTCTCACTATTTATTTTTAGTGGCCAGCATTCACAGGCATGTGATGCTCGTGGATTAATGTCTAGCATTTCATTAATCTGAGGTGGCTGGATGCATACATTTGGCAAGTCCTTTTTTTTTTTCTTTATCACATGAATGCTGTTGAGCTCTTAGAAATGCACTAAGAAAATGCAGACTGGCTGCCATTCAGTAACCATAAGTTGCTTCCTAAATACAGTGGCATATGGTTGCCCTGCCATGAGAAATTCCGTAAAGGTGGATAAATCCCAAGACACAGATTTTCCTCGGAGCTGTGAGTCTTATCATGAATCATTGTAGTAAATCACCACTAAGCACTTGAAGATGTAGCTGCTAGAATTTTTTTAATCAGATATGCAAACAAAGAGAGCATCCATAAGATTTCAGGAGAACTAGTTCATTCCTCCGGCAAAAAATAGTAACATCAAGTGCAGTAAACAGCATCTGCAAGAAACAGTGCCTATCAAAGTTGTTGAAAATCAGTAGATTCCCTAGACCTTGGGAATGAGACAGGTAGTGCAAGCTAAAATACGTATGAATAGACACTTTCACGCTCCCTCCCCTTTGAGCTAACATTAGATTGGGGCTAAGAAACTGGGGCTAGCAAAAACAGGCTTGTGAAAGTGGTCCTTAAAATGGATTTGATGGCTTTTGGGGCATAAAGAACTAGGAGGAAAGAATGGAGAAATGCAGGACTGGTTTTGTAATGCTCATTTTCATTTGTGGTCAGCAAGTCCAGCTAATAATAAGGACTACAGAATATGGGCAGATGAAATGTAAAAGAAAAGATAATACTTGTATGCCTGGAAGTAAGATTTTGAAACAAGTGTGAGTATTCCATGTTTCTCTCATGTTTGGGTTTCCAAATATTTTTACAAGTCCTTTCTGCATCTCTCCCACCACATTGTTAGGAATAGTAAAGTGCCCTGGCAGGGAAATGTCAGGGGACATCCTGCAGCCCCCAGGGCACGTGATGAGCAGGTTCACTTGCAAGCTGCTCATCACCTTCGGTGAATTCCTACGCCCACGTGCCAGCAAGGTGTAGGGTAGGGCACTAACTTCTCCCATGAACTGAAAATATCTCTGAGACATACTTTTGCAAAATTATAGCCAGGAAAACATACCGACTGACATGGAGTTCGTATAACAACTGCCCACCCATTTCATTATTTCACAAATGTGTGATTCTTGCTTGTGAGCTGTCACCATTAACATTTCCATCTGTCTCAATATTGCTTCTATTCTTAGTTGCTTTGTGATAGATGTAGGTGTATGAAAAGGATTTTTCCCCCCTCCTTGTGTCGTGAAACAAAATAAATGAAAGCCACATATATGTATCCACATATTTCGCGCAGGCAGCAAGAAATACAGGCGCTTTCATGGCACTCCCATTACTAGATGTAGAGGTGGAGTAAGAAGCACATGCCTGTGGCCTCTTGGTGCTGCTGGAACATGTATATAATGGGGAAAACCATAAATAAGTCAAAAGCTAACTGCAAAAGAACAATATTGCTTTGATCTCCTTTTGAATATGCAGTTGGAGAGACCTATTTTCCTAACCATGTAAGTATGGGAGTAATTTTACTTATCATGTAATCCTAATTGGTCTTTTCCTGAGGCAATCTCAAGGGGAAAATAGCTGTGACATGCTTTGGTGTTCAAAGGAGCGGGTCCTCAGCTGTGTAGATATTTCTAAACTTAGACCTTTCAAGCTACTCATCACTTGGACAAACAGAAAACTCTCTGCAACATAGGGAAAACCTGCTTTTCTCAGTACCTCTATGCCAAAAGTGGAATCAATGGGATACCTGTGGAAATGAACAGACGTTTCACAGGAGTCTCCAGCAAAAGCGCATCTGGTTCCAGCCATGTTATTCCTATTGTCATTTGAACTTCATGGCAGAGTGCAAATTCATAGTCCCCTGATGGAAAAAGCCTTTTGAAATTGCTAATGGATGTGACGCATTTTCACCCCGGCACAGCTTGGTGCTTCCCGGAGAGGCAGGGATTAGCCATGTCTGGTCTGTGGAATAAACTGGGCTGTGGGGGCTTGGCCCCTGCCCCTCCTTTGCTAGTGGAGAGCCTTGGGGCCAGGAAATTGCCACAGAGCCAATTCTACTGTCAGTAAGTGGTTTCCCCACAGTCACAGGCTGTTGTATTTTCTCTTGCAGGGAGCACTAGTGGTGGGACTGTAATGGACCAAGGTCTTGCCATAAGTGGCCAAGTGTATACTTTCTCTTCCCCCTGCCTTTTCATGGTTTGGTCTATCTTTTCTTTTTTTTTTTTTTTTTTCTTCCCAAAATAGCACACAAACCCCCAATTTAACAAGCATAAACCATACACTCTGGCCTCCAATTTATTTTGACATTTGGCAAGAATGATTATGCAACATGTTCATTAAGTCATAACATTTTCGCTACTTTCCCATTCCAGATCCTTATTGACTATAGCACATGTGAAAATAATGACGTTATTTATTCTCCAAATGGACAGTAGACCCCAAAGCTCCCCAGAAATTGATTTGTTTATGGATGCAATGTATGCAGAGACTTTTAAGATCCTAGGTCTTACCTGACTGTAAAAAAAATGGTTCATTTCTGAAAGGGGTGAGGAGGGGTTTAACATCCACTAAAATGTTTATAGAGTTGTTCAGTTAAGGAGGTCTCATCAGACCAGTTGTTTGTTTTTTCTTAAACAGAGCCTTTGTGGGATTTGGGAATAATGCAGTAAAAAGTTATGGTAGTAGATAATTAGATGGACCAGCTAAAAGCAATATGAAAGGGGGCTGGTAGCACAAGGATTACAGAAGGTGTGTGGGCATTTTGACATCCAGAAAACATTATAGATCTGGTCTCAGCTACCTCAGTCTCATGATGATAATTAAGAAATGTGGGTGTAGAAAAGCTCTTCGCATGGTTTGGTTGCATTATTGCTGCAGTTCAAAACACAATTGACAGAGACACCCACATTGGACAAGATTGCCCTTTGATGAGGCAGATACTGACTTTTTAAAGCTGACACAGTTAAAATTATGTCCAAAGTTTATGGGGCCACAAGCTTCTCGCTAGACTCCATTATTATAACAAATGGTAAAATACAAATTGAAGCAGTTTAAAAAAAACGATGAGGCATGCTGAGGAGGAAGGGACCTGGCAGCTTCAGGATTAACTTTTTTCTCACCTGTTTGGCAAGAGTAGAAGCACATGGGCAGTGTCTGGGGGTTCACTTTCTGTGTGTGTGTTTTTTAAAGGCAGATAGGAGGGAAGACCGGCGAGGCTGGTTCTATTGATAACCCACAGTAAAACCTAGTTCCCATGCAGCTTGTGTGTTGTGTGGCAGATCTTTCTAGCTCTTTTACCTCAATTTGTTAATCAGCAATACAGAGATGTTACCAAGCTCCCCTCTGAGCACTGAATAAGGTGAAATATACCATAAATTAAAAAAAAAAAAAAAAGAGCAAAACCCAACCACAAAGTTCAGTTCTTTATCTGAAGGATATGTTTTTAAGGAACATTTGTGAATGGAAAGAGAATGATGGAGGCTGTTTAGATGGTTATGGCTCAAGTCTAAGACAAGACATAACAGTATAGCTTAACATACTAACTCTTGCAGTGTATTATTCTAATATTGGAGACACTAAACTTGTACAGCTATGGAAATGTCAAAATATTGACTTCAGCCCTGATCCTGCATTCAGGTTTCTTTATTCTTTTACATGTTTCACCCTTTGAAACAACAGCAATAGAAGGAGGTTATATGGTGGCCCACAAGTAGTTCTGTATCTGTCACTTAACTCCCATACAGATTTTCTCTCAGGAATCAGAAAAAGCCACACATTGTCAAGGCAGACAGAGTTGGGAAAATATTTGACATTTCAAAATTAAATTTTTTCCAGTATTTTCAACACAAACTCAGTTCTATATTGTTCAAAGAGGCTTGCAGTACTTCCCTCTAAAGATACCATCAATAGTCTGACAGTGATTTTGATAAAATATTCAAATTCAAACCCAAATGATATCACAAGAAGACAATGGTCTTAATGGATTTCAGGGAAACAGGTGGTTACTAAAGGAAAAAAAAAAAAAGCTAGCTGATTTCTGACAGCAAAGACCTTTTGAAATCCAACCAACTCTACTGAGAATGGGATGAAGCGAGAGACATGAGCAGAGGTCAAGAGACTGGAGCTGCTCATGTATTGGTTTGGTCTATCAAATACATGCTCACTCACACCTGCCAAAAGTCTGTAAAACCATCTGAGAGAATATGTAGCTGAATTTTGTAAACAGATAGCTGATAAAATAGTATTGACCAGGAAAACAAAAAGACTTAGTTTTTAAATGAGGCTAAATTCTAGGTTTGAAATTTTCCAGTGGATGATGATACATCTCAAACGTCTTTTGCTACTGTACAAGTCTCTTGCTGTAGCCTGAAGTGTGATACTCTTTATTCTATTGCCAAAAATTTATTGTATCAGAGAGAAAAAAGACCTACTGCATCTATTGGTCATAAAGTCATCCACAAAAGGAGTGAATCTTACAGTATTTTCCATATGAATCTCTTTTTGTGTCCCAAATTTGGTTTATTGACTAAGATATTTTAAGTCCTGGCACCACACTCATCATTCATCATGGTTTTTGAACACCTTTCTAAGTGACATGACTAACCTCTGTCACATGTTTTGTTCTCATCCTCTTCTGAGGGAACAAGTACTTAATTCTAGGATTTCTCCCTAGTTTTGGTTTTTTGGGGGGGTTAATTGTTGCGCATAAGTCTTTCACAAAGGTCTTGGTGGTGGCAAGAGGTAAAAGTTTAATCATGGATTCACCTCTTTTCTTTCTGTGTGGCATTTGCTCCCACATCAGCAGTCAGCAGTCAGTCACTCTATCCACCGCTTATTCCCCAGGCAGATCTGATTATCATGCTTTTTCTGCCCACCACCTGTTGTTTTCCTCTTCCCAAATCCTTCACCTAGACTCAGTCAGCTGCCCAACCGTGGTCATAGCCCTGCTTGCCCACTGCTTTTCTCACCTCTTTTTTTGAGCTCTTTTAAAGACCCAAATGTCTCTGACTTAAGAAGAGCTTTTAATTCCCAGTCTACTGCCTTTGGCACCAAATAGTTATTTTTATCATCTACTTTCCCATCAAAGTATTTCTGCAGCAGTCCCTAAAGAAAATTCTGCTGGCTCCCACATCTTAAGGAAGCCAAAACATCTGACAAGAGGCTAAGTCCTTAAAAAGACAAACCTAGAAAGTTAATTTGAAATGGCCAGAATTTCCTATTAATTTTCTGTAGGGATTTTCCAGACAAAACAGGGAAGAAATTCAGACTAATGTGAGGCATACACTTCAGGCCAGGAGAAAAGTCAATGATGGACTTTTCCAAACCATTTTCTTTTGGATCCATTAGCCTGTCCCTTGTACCCTTTGGTAGGACCAAAGGGTAGGACCAAAGGGTAGGACCAAACGAGGTAGGTCCAAAGCAATGTACTGACTCACCTCCTTAGCCACCAGAGGCTATTGTGTGACAGCTGCCTGGGGCTCTGATTAGCATCAGAACTTCCCTGCAAGGCTCCTGTGGACCCCCATGGGACCTCTACCAGTGAGGAAATGTGTGGGCACCCTGAGGTGAAGGGCAGTCAGAAGCGATGGATAGTGCTGGAGTCCTGGCAGGCCCAGGCTGGCTCACGTTAGGGGAGCAGTGCTTGGATGGAATAGACATAGCCATGAGTCTTGCCCAGTATGAAGAGCACAGGGTGAAAGGTCTACCTTCCCGACAAGCTAGTTTGGCAGTCCCTCAGCCATCTGCAAGCATGTCCTGCCCAGCTTTATCTGAGGCCTTGATGAGGGAAGCTGTCCACCGCCTTCCAAGTCCGTGCATTTTGTGGGGTGTTAGTAAAGATTAATGGTTAGTTAAAAATCAATCAGCTAAATTTAGATGGAGGTCTAGTACCAGTTTGTCAGACAATGAGAATGTGCACTTCATCTGCTTGTCTTTCATTTGTGCTAGCACTCAGGCTGAGCCTTTTTCCTGAGTCTCTGTAAGCCCATCAGTTTATAGAATTAACACAATGTTAATTTACTGTGAGGGTGAGGGTCTGATAAAAGCACAGCAAACCCAAACTGCAAAATAAACTGCATTGTTGGTTATGCTTCCACAACTCCGGTAGTTGGTGCAATTTTCTGGTGGTTAACAGGGTCTAAATCAAGAAACTAATCAGAAATAAGCCTGAAAATTGCACTGGCTCTTATTTACTTTCTTTTTTCTTGATACAGCTTCTTAAAAGAGTATTTTTAACAGATCCTTTAAACATTTGTAGTAAGAAGCAATAGACAAAATGTCATAATTTCCATATGAAGGAGTGCAATTCCTATATAAAAAAGCCATTTTATCCTAATATGGTCTCAGAGTCTAAGTAACGTGTTCTGTCACAAGAACTTTTGCATCAAAACAATTTTTCTGTTTCATATCCAAGAAGAAATGTTGAATATTTAAATTCCACATTCTTTTTGATCTTAATTCCCTTCACAGAAGAGCTCTTTAGGTCTCATCAATGTGCTCTAGGTGCAATATCTGAGTATATTTTTCATATTACGGGATCTAACCCAAATTAAGAAACCAAAGGGGAAGAAGCTATACATGCCTGTAAGGGAAAATGATTCTGCTTGGAGCACGTAGCAGGGTAAAGCATCAAACAGAAACATAACAAAAGTCTAAAATAAGGGGTTTAATGCCTTGGTGCAAAGTCCTTGCTGAAAATCTAGCATTTGGCTCCCTTCTGATTTAAAAACTTTGCATTCCTGCTGACTTCAGTGGTGTTTATGTTCAAATAAGTAAAGGCACTGTGAGGCCTGTCGTGGTTTGACACTGGCCCAACGCCAAGCACCCACGAGAGTCGCTCGCTTACCCTCCCCTACCACAGCTGGGCAAAAGGAGGGAAAAGAGGAAAAAGGGTTAATGGAGGCTTCATGGGTGAGATAAGGAGAGCGGGAGAAATATTTCAAGGGCAAAACAGGCTCAACCTTAGTTGCTAAGTAAAATTTATTGCTAACAGAATCAGAGGAGGGTAATGAGAACTAAAATGAGCCCCTAAAACATCTTCNCTCTGCATTCCCCGTGGATCCCCAGGGGCTGTGAGTGGATCTCTGCATTCCCCGTGGATCCCCAGGGGCTGCGGGTGGATCTCTGCATTCCACGTGGAGCCATGGGCTGCAGGGGCACAGCTGCTTCACCATGGTCTTCACCACGGCCTGGAGAGAAACCTCGGCTCCAGTGCCTGGAGCACCTCCTCGCCCTCCTTCTCCACTGACCTTGGTGTTGCCATGTTGTTCTCCCTCACATATTCTCACCCCCTCCTCTTCTCTGGCTAGCAGCAAAAAAACTCCCTGACTTTGTTTTGATTTTCTTCTTAAATATGTCATCACAGAGGCGTTACCAGCCTCTCTCACTGGCCCAGTTCTGGCCAACAGCATGTCCATCTTCAGAGCCATCAGCCGTTGGCTCTGCTGGATGTGGGAAGCTCCCAGAAGCTTCTCATAGGAGCCACCTTTGCATCCCCTGCTACCCAAAACCAGGTCGTGCCAAACCAATGCAAGGCCATATAGTACAACTGCAATTTGCAATAACTAATGAAATACAAAGAGGTGTTTAAAACACTCCTCTGTAAGTATTTATGTTTCAGATGTATAAACTATATGAAAAATAAACATTGTCCAGAAAATAAATGTATATTATGCTGTTTATGAATTTATACTCTAATGGCACAAGTCCTGAACCACCAAGGCTCCACTAAATGTCTTGCCAAAGCCAGGGGTAGATTTTACTTGGGTATTCTTTGACTTGTATTCAATCCTGAAAATACAGGGGTTTTGAGCATGAAAATGTGGGATTGCTTTCCTCCTGCGTATGTTCACATGGGTTTTGTGGTGGTGGCCATGTCTCCACTGCTGGATGCTCCTGCCCAACCACTGCTCAAGAGCCACCCTGACCTTGTGCAGGCTGGGGTAGAGAAATCAATATGTTTTCCCATTTGAGAAATGGTGTAGAATGTGAGGAAAGTTATTTTAAAATAGCTTAAAATTTGTATTGATTTTTCTGAATCAATATTTCAGGATTTTTGAATTCCCGAGTAGTCATACATCCATCCTATGTTTTGTTCCCATCTCTCTGCATCTATAAATGATAGTCTGAGCACATCACATGCTGTAGAGAGAGAACCAGCTATACATCCAATTACCCCCATACTGTACTAGTGAGGAGGAAAATAATATTTTAATAGTAGTACCAAAAAAACAGCTGTCCTGGCACTAGTTACTATTCAAAGCAATTCTGCCATGCACATCAATGAAATAATTTCATCTGGCCAATGCAGAGTAATAACAGCCCCTGTGCAATTCCCACTCTTTGGGGCTGGGTGTTACAGTGGAAGGAAAGAGGAAGTGAGGACAGCACCCTCTTTGTTGGCATCTTTTGCTGTGTATTAGTGCACCCTGAGGAGCAGGTGAGCACATAACCCAATAGTGACTCTTGCTGTTGTCAGTACTCACGTGTCACCTGGGCACCCCTCTGCCACAGATTAACAGACCATACCTTTTATTTGAAGAAGTGAAAACTCCTGGTCATGGCCTCCTATAAATCTCCAAAGTGGAATGCAATGAAGTTTACACACAACGTGGTTCCAGTCATTAAATTACTGAAGGATTAAAAATCCCAAGTATTCAATAAACAGAAATGACACCATAAAAACAAAACATTTTAGTCAAGGGAAATTTTTGCTTTAACGTGACTAATCCAGTACTTGTTTCTTGAGCCACAAGTCACAGTAACTGGAGGAGGAGAACACGATGGGGTTTGGGTTTCATTTTGAAGACTCTTTTTAATTTTTATTGCTGCACTGATAATTTTAGTGTGCAAATAACAAAAATATCTACTGTTTTGCATATAATTATGTCTTTAATGCTCTAGGTGGTTAACATAGAAAATGTTTTGAACTCTTATGTTTTGTTTCTTAGGTGAAATAGCTCAGTACGCTATTTAAAGAAAAAATATCCTGAATTCATCTTTCAACACATCAGCTTGTTAAAAATATTGATGTGGTTCTGCTTTGAAAAAGGATGGAGCCAGTGTACCTTAACCTCTTCAGGAAGATGAAGACAACTATTTAAGTGCACTGTAAAATACGTTAATATGAAAGTCCTGAAGGGCAGGAGAGCCAGAAGAACTATTTAAAGTTTACACATGCTTTTCATTCCCAAGGATTTCAGTGTACCCAAGGAGGATCCCTCCTGCCAGCTCCTGGCTGGAGTGGGACCCTGTGGGTGGTGGGCACCCCGGAACAGCTACTGGCCCTGGTGCCAAATACCATCTTCCATCTCCCCTCCCCGAGTGTTTGCTTTGGATCTCTTATCGCCCATCACTCTCTGGGCAATATCGCTGAGCTGCTGCACCTGGCAAATGGAGTGTTTGAGCTTGATGTCAGAGGAGATTTTAGTTGCTTAAATAGAAATAAACTACAAAAGAGCATTAACAGGGCTGTGGACCTGGGATTTTGGGGCTTGCTTGTTTTTAGGACACACTCAAAATAAGCTCTTCGAAGTTATGCACTGAGGAGGGTTTGGTAAGGAATATACCTATTCCAATAAGATGCCTGGCTAAGTTTGTAAGCTCCCTGGAATCTGATCCCTTTAAATATTAAAAATAATCCACTATATTGCATCTAATTGAAACCCACTGAATACTTAGAGGAAAGGAGAGATGAGTCAATCCCAACACCTTTCACCCACAAGTGCACCAACAGTTTTCTGATCTTCTTTAATCATAGAGCTCCAATGGCCTGATTCATCACAGGAGTGCATCTCTAGCCATCTAATCTTTCCACACTTGGCTCAGGTTTCCACCATCCCAAGAAATCACACACAACCTCTTTGGGGAAAAGGGGATTTTCTTTTCCCTTCGCATGTCTGCTGCGCCCTCAGAGCCTGCATTTTTGTTGTTGTCGTACCATGCCCTCTTTTCTGTCTGCTCTGATGGAGCCTTGGCTGGGCTGTTAGGAAGAAGGTCAGGTGTGAGTGAGGAAGGCTCAGGCACTGTACGCCAGACACCTGGTACACTGGATACTTTCGGGCACAACCCAGATACTTTGCCCTTTGCTCAGGTTATGGGTGTTTAATGCCTCCAAAACAACAGCAGTAAGGCAGAGACACTCAGGAGATGAATTGCCAGTTTTAGTGAATGTCGAAGCATCAGGGGATGACAAACTATACTTTTAATGTTTCTGCTGGATTGGATTCATTCTCCCCTTACTTTTTTTTCTTGTTCTTACCTTTTTTTCTGTGCCACCATCCTCAACAGCTGCCCTGCACCCCACAGTGTGGGGCAAGCCTGGCATGGCTGGACACTGGCCAGGGGACCAGGTGTCAGAATGAAGGGTGAATTATCCTCCTGGCTTTCCCCAGCCGTTCAGCACAGGGAAGAGGGATTTCCCGTGTGGTTTAGGAGTCCCACTGTCCAAGCACTGCATGGAGTTCATGCAAAACCTCAAAAGAAAAGCGTAGAAGTTTGGATGGGGAGGATTTTGTGTGTGTCTGTGTCTGTGTCTGTGCACATCATTGCATGTGGGAATTGCTACATATGACACATTCTATTTCTACAGCACTTGGTGCCAGTAGAGACAACTATATGAGTGGTGGTAAGGAACAAACCCAGAATCAGCATGCTCACCAAACAAGTATGTTCATGAGCAGCTTAATAGATTTATGTGTAATAGACACATGCATTTCCTTGTTTGCAAAAGGCTAATCTGCACCTACCACAGAACTCTGTCAGAGAAGCAGTTTCATGCACATGAATTGTGCTGAAATCCCTGACTAGAAGGCATGGGACAAGATTCAGGGTACAGATCCTGCCATGTAATGGAAAGCTGGCATACCTCTAGCAGACATGAGAAGAAACCAATTATTTTAATTGTTTGCTGGAGTTTTAAAATCACTTTTGCTGTAGCTGCAGGGTGGCAATTCTGAGCTATTAGGTGGTATTTTCTTGAGGAAAAATGTTGTGGTTTTGGTGCTTGTGATTCAAAGAGTAGATTTTCCTGCTTTATCCTGTGTACATGCAGCCTACAAACCATGTCTAATGAAAGATCTTTGGGTTTGTGTTCCCATCTTTGCTGTTTCACCTAATACTTTCCCTGCTAAAATGAGGCTGAAAGGCCTCTTAAAAAATGTTCACTGAAGGTGAAATTATGCTTAAAATTAAGATCAACTACACTGCACTATTTAAGGCGTAGAGTATATTCTAGTCACCCAGCAAGCTGCTTGCAGACCAGAATGACAGCAACTCTTTGTAGGCTGAACACAATGTAAACGTTGAGGTTGTGAGATCCAAGAACCACCAACCCCAGGGCATTAATACACAACACTGATGCCTAGGAGAGGCTGTGGCCACAGCTTGGCCAACCCCTGGATGCAAGGGGTAAGCTGGGGAAGTGATCACCACCTTCTTCCTCTCGTCATCTCACTCAGTCAAAGCCTCTACAATATAAAGATTTTACAAAATTAAGCAGAATTTGGCTTTGGTCCTCAAAGATGGTTTTTCTAGTGCCACTGATGTTAGTGTGCAGCATGAGGGGCTCTCTTGTGTGTGCTGTGATCACTGAATCATTGTAGAGCAGCATCATAGCCCAGTCATCTTACAAATGCACCATGTCTGCAGCCCTCTTTGTGTACATAACTTGTGTATATAATCCATTGCAATTTTTAGCATTACTTGAGTTGGAAAAGTTTATTTCCATTAATTTTCCATCCCCTTAATGTGAAAAAAATAGAAAATATAGGTAACTAGGAAACATGAATAAACATAATTAAACATAAAATGCTTGTAATGATATAAAAACTGACTTCAGCCAATTAAAATTTTTAACAGAAAAAACCATGTAGCATTGAAACCCGAGTACATCAATAGCACTGTCCTTTTTGTAATCAGGATTAGTTTATATTCCTGACAGCCAAGTGAGAAGCATTCCAAATTGTAGCTTCTTGACCTTTTTCTCATTCAAAAACAGGTCAAGATACTACGTGAATAAAATAGGAAGTGTAAAGACAGAGTTTGGGGGAGGGGAGACTCAATCACCAGTTACCTTTTGTCTAACTATGGACCTTTTAAGAATGTTACTCTTTTCAAATATTGACTTTTTTATTGCTTCTCTTACAATGGCAATGGGGGGATATAAGAGCCCCACAAACTACTTTATCATATAATTATTTTATCAGTAAATTTGGACCTCATACATCAATCACTCTAATGCATAGCCTCCACTGAGACAGAAACCAGATGTGCATGCTTCTGCTTTCTTCTTTAAAGTATCCACAGAATCATTAGTGCCTATGCTACAGTTTAAATTGAATTCAGCAAAAAGCAGGCGTCTTACTCTCTTGCAAGCAATATTACTACAGGGATAGATCAACATTTTGTTGATCGACAACTCATACTCTTTCCCTGTTGCTATTTGGAAAAGGGTGAAGTATGATTTGTGTATGCAAAAAATTATTTTAATTAGTCATGTATAGAAAAAACACTTGGTTCCAAGGTAGATGGTGTAAAGTGGGCATACTGTGACAACACCAAGAGGCTTGATACACTGAATTATCTGAAACCACCAAAAAAGGGTCTGTCTGCCCTTTTCTTCCCCATGCAATTGTGGTGTGATTTTTCTTTCAAGTGCCTCTTTCTTCTGACATCGGTACAATCCAAATGGGGAAAACGTAGCTGCTCCTGAGACAGGATGGAAGATGTCTTTTTTCAAACACAACAAGAGAGAACTCCTTTTGGGTCTACAAAGAAAACATCAGGATGCCTGATCTTTGCATCCTGTGTATCCCACAAATTTCAAAGGTGATGGTTTATGTAACCTCCAAATTTACAGTACATCGTATGGACAAAGGAGTGGAGGTCCAACCAGGGCAGTGTCCCCATGTGAGGACTATCAGTTGCTTCACAAACTAATACCATGAAGACCCAATTTTTGGGGGTTCATTCATACAAAATTCTCTTGGAAGTCAGGGTCTGATTGAAAAATATGGAGCCCAGCTTGCATTAAAAATCCAAACAAATAATTATTTACACTACTTTTTCATTTTCCCAGTAATCAAGCACTGGCTGGTAATGATGCTCAAAGGGCTGATTATACCAGCAAGAAACAGCAGCTCTCTGACCACACATCTTCCCCAGGAAAATCTCTACACTAAGGTAAAAGGCAGCATTTTTGTAGCAGAGAAAAATGGCAATTTCATGGTTGCATGGAATTAATGGTTCCTATGTTCTTAGCAGAGCTGAGCTGAAGCGCTTACCACAGAGTGAGGCAGTATGTAATATGCTTCCTTTCCAAAATTAAAAAACTTGTTGATTGCAAGCAGATTTTTTCAGAGTATATCCCTTCTCCTTCACACGTAAGAAAAAGCCGGCAGTGTTTCTAAAGCATGATACTTGCTACTGCTCATCTGCATGTCTAGTGTACTAGCAGAAGAGTCTTTCCTCCAGGAATAACAAGTGTGTAATGTATTACATTACAGCTGATTAAAGTAGCCTCTCCTGCTACAGTTTAACTTGTCTGGTAGATCATCCAAATACTTCCAGGCATCATCTTATAAACACAGATTATTGAAACTCTGCTGGTTTATGACTGTGCAAAAAGGCTGCTGAAAACATGCTGCCTTAGTGAAATCAGGTACTCACACTAATACAGTTGTATCTGGAAAGTTAAATGGTATTGTGGAGCAAAGTCTAAACCAGATAAATAAAATGCACACATTCACTTAGCAAGTTCCAGGTAAAATCATGTGTTTGAAATACTTCTGGAACATCCATCCAGCATGATTGCTGAGAGATATAAGCTTATACTGGTATATTAGAGTGGGAAAAGGAATGGCTGATTTATCTCTAATGGCAGAATTTGAATAATACAGAAATAGCAGAGCAAGACTTGGCCTGAAGAGCTACCTATATTAGTGACCATCTATCAGCCAGCAAGAGCTGGATGTGACTCCTCAGGCCCAGGCTGTTAGTGAAAATTTGAAAATGTTTCCTTTCTCATAAATTGGGTAGACTTGGATTGGAAAACATTGAGACAAAAGAGATAGAACTGTCTTCATACTCGCTGACATTTTTAGTTCAACCACGTGAAACTAAACCCCCAAGTGCCAGAAGGATGGTGATGTGGTACTTAAGCGTGATTTTTTTTTAAGTTCTTAAAGCTGCAAAGGTTATTAACCACCAGGAATCTTTCCTTTAATATATATTATAGGCTGATTTATGTGGAAGGCCTTAGGTGTACTCGAATTTCAAACACCTGGGTTATTTTCTTTACTAATCGGTGTAGGTGTTTCGTAGCAAAAGCATACAAGTAATCAGACTGTCTGAGGGCAGCAATGAGCTGCACACATTTCTCCTAGTATAAATAAATTTTCACAAGTGCATGAAGTGAATGGGCCTTTGGCATAAATTGCAATTAGATGGCAGTCAGGCTTCGAGGTGTAGCAAAATACGTGTTTTGACAGATTCATAAAAGAGTTGCGCTATCTTCTTCTGAAAATCAACTGCTTCCAATTTTGCCTGTGAGGGAAGAGGGAAGGAAAGAGGCGAGGCTATCACAGCCCATGTCAGGCAGGGGGTGAAGCCAGTGCCTCTCCCACAGCTGGCTCTTGCCGTGGGATGTGCCACAAGGTGCTGTGCCCCGCCAGCGCACGCGTGCACTCCCACTTGCCGCAACCAGCCCAGCCAGGGAGCGTGCCGTGTCTCTGTCTTTACCAAGATCAAATGGAGCTAGTCAATCAGGGGATACCATTATTGCCTCCACCATTCAATTTCCACTATCAATAATTTACTGTATTTGCTGCACGCGCAGAAGGAGGAGATGGCCAAACAGATTTTTGTCAGAGGTACAGAATCCACCCTGCGGGCGGCCGGGCAGAGCCGAGCAGGGCGTTTCGCCTGAGATCCCCGGGCTCCGCGGCCGCCGCTGTCTCCACCGGCGGGCGCTGATGCGACGGGCTGCCGGTCTCGGTCCCGGTCCCGGTCCCGGTCCCGGTCCCGGTCCCGGTCCCGGTCCCGTCCCGGGCAGAACCGCCTCGGGACCGCTGGGGCTGAGCTCCCGCTGGGCGTCTGCAGAAAGTCACCGGTGTAACGTTACCTGGGGCGCTCATTAATAAGCAATGCCTGTTATTATCTTGATTGCATTCTTAATAGGCGAACTACGGAGAGGTCAGCGCGGGAGCGATATTTAAATGGATCGGGCTTGCTTAATACCGGGCGGAGTAAACCAATATCCCGCCGCGGGCGGACCGACACCCCCCCGCCCCGCTCCCCGCTCGGGAAGCGCCGGGGGAGCAGAGCGGAGGGGAGCGGAGCGGGGCCGGNGAGGGCCCGGACAGCCCCGCGCCCCTTTGTTCCCGCACCTGTCGGTCCGGCCGGTGCCCGGTGGGGCGTTTGTTGGGGCCGGCGGGAGCAGGAGCGCGCTCCCGGCGGCGTGAGGGGGAGCGGAGCGCGGGACCCGGCGGCGCTTCCCCGACGGCGGCGCGGGCGCC
>VYXC01010340.1:0-49425 GCA_013397175.1 Platysteira castanea | reverse complement strand
CGTCAGGGAGGGGCGCGATGCACTTGTTGAAGCTGGACCGTCGCTGGAATGTGAAGCATGCCGGGCACCGTCACCGGGATCCGGTGCCACGGGCGCCTTCTCTTCTGCCTGTCCCGCTTCCACCACCCGCCGGGCGCGGGAAGCCCGCCGGGTGCCGCCGGGAGGGAAGGGAAGGCAGCGCAAAGAGGGAGTCCGGCGGCTTGAGTAGCTGAAGGTGTCGGTGCTTGGGAAAGAGCAGCGACTGGCTTCGACCCACCGGCTCTGGATTCATTTTGGGGGGTCAGATACACCTTCACCCAGAAAAAAAAACTGGACTTAAATGGTAAATTTGTTTGGCAGAGGTTTAATTACTAGTTTGGAAACCTTGTGTTGTCCCACAGATTTTTTTTTTTTTTCCCCAGGGATTGAAAACATGAGATGTTACAGCTGTGGGTCACACTTGCTTTGCTTGGTTGTTTTTAAGAGGTGCTGTTGGTGTCTTGGTTTGTGCATTCCAGTTAAGATATGTCCTTTTCCTCTCAGTTTATTGTAGTTTGCTGTTCTGAGGTTATGCAAGATCAATAGTTATTACTTATTTATGTTTCTAGTAACACAGTTCTAATGAATGCAAAGAATCTATCTTGGCAATACATTTTTCTTCAGCCAGTATTTCTGTAATCTTTAATTCATGGTGATAAATAGATAAAATGAATTTCCTCGGTTGTTTGTAGATATGAGCAAAGGGCTGGATAATGAGCTGCCTGCTTGTGGGCAGGAGGAACTTTCACATCACCAAGTTTTAATGGCTTTTTGGTCGCAAAAGTGAAGACTTTGCTCTGTTAACACGTGGGTGGCTGTCCCAAGCAAGAAGATCATCATATTGTTTGCTCTTTTGTGTTGGGTAGTGCGTTCGTGTAAATCAAAGGTTCTTCTTACAAAGCTGGATTGCTGTCTGCAAGCCCTTAAGAGAAAACTCAACCCCCGGTGATGGCCCAGAGTTTAGTGTAGGTATAGAAGAACCTAAGTAGAGGGGATGCTCTTGGCTTCACGCATGCTGCGAATCCTCTGGTTTGGCATGTGAGAGAAGGTAGCAGCTGTCAGAGGGATGCTACAGCTTCCTGTGTGCAGAGTTCCAGGGCACTCGCTGTGTAAACAGACCCGGTGAAAGGGAGAAGACAGACAGTGATGTTCTGCAGGAATGAGTGCCGTCCCTCACCTGGGTCTCAGAGTAAAGCAACAACTCTGTTTCAACTCTAAAATATCTATTTTCTGCTGTAGTACTACCACTTAATGTTCAGCTTCACTGAACCTTGTCTGGGAAAACCCATTTGTAAGCAGTGTGCCTTCTGTTGATGTTGCAAGTGCTCTCTGCTTTCCGGAGCTGCAGGGTAGATCCTGTTGTTATATGGCTGTGAAATCAGGGTAAACCAGGTCAGAAAGATGAAGAACATTTTATCTGAATAATCCAGATATAATGGTGGAGGAAGATGGGAAAGGACTTTTATCTTGGACAGAGTAAGACTAAACTGAAAAAAGTGTAACTTGAAGCAGCATGCTTTTAAGCACCAAGGCATTATGTTGTAACAGTAGTGCTTGGGAAGTACTACAATATGCTGGAATACTACAAAAGGTAGTGCGCAGATGCAAAGGTTTTTAAAGAGTTGTTAACATGTGAAAAAATTATCAGGGAAAAAAGGTTCTGTGTTTTTGCTTTAAAAGCTTTGTATACAAGATAGTGCTGAGCTGATAGTGGCGGCACTTAAAAGTCCTTGCAGTTGCTGTAGCACTTTGTGCAACTCTTACTCTGCTGTTGCTGTAAGGAAAACACAAGAAGCTGCACATTTTGCTCAGATAATAATTCTCTGAGGGAATGCACTTACAAAAGCAGGTCACAAGAAACTTGGAAGTAGGAGACCCTCTCAACGCTTCTATGGGTACGCACTGCTTGAAGAAGAGAAACAAGTCACTCTATTGAGTGACTTGTGTAATAAGTATAGTCCTATTAAAAAAAAAGAAAAAGAAGGTATTTCTCATACCTGCCTTCCTGGTTTGTATAAAAGGCTGAAAAGTTCTTCTAACAATATGCCCCGTGCCTACACTAGAAATCTCACATTAGGCATTGTGTGACTTGTTGGAGGGTCCACCAGGGAAGGATATGTGCTTTTAATAGGTTAGTTGCTAACTTGTCTTGACCTGTTTTCAAACATATGTTGTGAGCACTTGGTTTCTCCTGAATAGCTGAAATGCTGCTTAATTGGGAAACTCTCAATCATTTCTTAGATGAGTTCACGCACTGGCGTTCTTTGTAATGCTTAGTTGTAAACATCGTTTAAAAGCAAGCTTTTAAAGGCCCTGAAGCTAGGCTATTTTTGTGTGTTGCTGAAATGAAGTGCTAACCAATAACCTACTGTCTTCAGTTCCAGCTTGGGAAGGTTCTGTAACAACTCTTGTATGCTGTGGTACACCATTAGGAAGCAGCACAGGTGTGTACTGAGTGAACTGCCTGATACATGAGTTGGGATGGGGCTGGTCAGCTGTGTCCTGTCTGTGAACTCACAGATCTTACTGTTTCCTTATCCACGTGTTACTCAGTCTTATCTTTGACTGCAAGTTCTTTGAGGCAGAGACAGTCTTGCCACTCTTCTTTCTGGTACCCAACGCAAACTCATCAATGCTCTTGTAATACAAACAATAAATAATAGATTTTGCTATGCAGTGCATACAGGCAACTCTGTCATGGTACCTTAAACTTGCATGTTATCAATTCCAGGTGCTGAGCAGTCCAGTGAAGAAGACTGTTTGCAGGAGTTGTCCATGCGGAACAGGGCAAACAGTGTTATGTGTAAAGTGTAGGTGATCTGTAGGGTCAGGCTCAGCCTTTCCTCCTTTTCAGCATTCAGGACCTAATTATCAGGCAACTGTAGACTGGTGGAGTTCAACTGCTACTCCCAACAGCAACAATGAACATTAAACAGTCTGAAATACTGGAAATGCCATGGACATGACTGACCAGGCAACAGTCTTACAAAAAAAAAAGCCAACCTCATCTCAGGTACAATGTCTGCCCTTTATAACTAGGGAAGAGAGGGTTGGCTGGGATGATACTGACCTGATGTGATTGTAATTCTTGGTAACACTGATACTAGTGGTAGCAGAATGTCCCATTACAGAGTAATTTAGGCATCATGAATGGATACAGCTGCCTAAAGATGAGTACCATGCACAAACAGAGGAAGCAAAAGGAAACTTCATTTAGTGATTTTTCATGCCCTGCTGACAGCTGCCATAAGGCTGTAGCAGTTGTATACTTTCCTTGGTAAGAATATTGTATTTTTCAGAGAAGTCATTTTCTGAAACCAGTTAATTAGGACAGTTATTTCTGGCCGTGGCATTTGTAGAGAACAGAAGGCATGATTGTTCTTATATTTGTTTCTCTGAGTCCTTTGATCGACTAGAAGGTCTCAATGCTTTACGCTATAAATTACCTCAATCCTTTGGCAGTTCATTTCTTTTCTTGTGTACTTGGTTAGGAAAATGCAGAAATCCGTGTGACTCAGCTACAGACTACTATAAATTATGAAGAAATGGGGGAGGGGGTCACATTTCACGTTAGGAAAGGCAGTTCTAGGAGTATGGAAGGGTACTGGTTGCTAAATTTGAGATAAGCATCTTACAGTATCTCAAAATCTGAGCATCTACTGCCACCTAGAGATGGACGAACCACATAGGCTGCTCGGGCTGTCTGGCAAGGAACCCTGCACCATTAAAATGAGTCCTTACTCCCAGTATAAATTTAGTATATAAGTGCAGTATATTACCCAGTCCTTACTCCACAGTGTAAATTTAGTGTATGAGTGCAGATCTTTTTTAGCCCTGTAATTGATGATTACCAGTGAATCCTGTTCTAGCAATGCAGGTAACTAAACTTTATACAGTCTTCCTTGTCTGGCTTATATAGGTAAGCAAAGAAGCATCACTTTCAGTAGATCATTTGCTGATTTAATTTATACTACACCCAAAGAAGTATTTGCAAGTCAAATTCATATGGGTTCTGTACAGCTATTGCTGAGACTTCATAGCCTTTGTAAAGCCTGCACTAATAATATGCAATGTAGAATTAGTCTCTTAAGGATTTGAGTTGGGTCGAATGTTTGTTCCCTATCCCATCTTTGAAGTCTACTTGTTAGCAACTGTCCTTTAGTATATATTTGTCAAAATAGAAAAAAATTCTGACTTTTCCAAATGTATCAACTCAGCAGCCTCTAGATTGGTTTCACTAGATTCAGAATTTTCTCAATTTAAAAATTAAGTATCAAAGTTAAGTTGAGTCTGTAGCTATTTGTTGCTACCTCAAATCTAACAACATGGAATACACTAGTATTTGCTCTTTTTTGTTGTTTTGTACATCAGCCTGCTGTAGCAGTTTCTTCTGCTGTATTTGAGGAAGAAGCAGTGTTCCCTACTTAATTTGTGAGGAACTGATTAAAGAGGGAAACAATGAAGTTTTTTTTTTACTCCCTGAATTCATAATCTCATGTTCAGTTATTTCTGTTTGACTCTTAGAGACACAATATGTTTAGGGGCTTTTATAATAACTGCTAACTCTCAGCTATCAAATGCCTAGTGGAATAAGAAAGCCAACGCAACTAAACCTGGAGTTGATAACCTCATCTCACAGAGCCCTGAAAATGCAATCCACTAGTTAATTGCATGTACTGTATAACTTTCCAGGTGATGATTTTTAAAATTTCTTAAGATATTTGAAGTCTGTCAGTGTAAATTATATTGGGATAAGAGCCTAATCAAAAACTTCTGAGGGAACAGAATGTTCCTGTGGGAAACTGAGGAACTATGATACAGGGATATTTGCCACAAGTCAGGAGGCAAGGGTGCATGAAAGTTGTAATACCAAACTAGAGTTTCAGAAACTATCCTTGGCTCACTGGAGTTCCACATCAGTCTCAGCCTTTCCGGTATGTGCGCTGAGTTACAAGTAGGCTTTGCATGACTGTAGCATAGAAGGAGGAATCTGGAAAAAAATTGAACTAGGCAAAACCTTGAGCAAAATGCTGTTACATGCTTTTTATTAGTTTAGCATGTAAAAGACTCAACCCGGAATCCCATACTATATATCTTTTAAAAGTGAGTTAAGTTTAATCTTGTGCCAGTTCTAGTGCATATTGTGCCTTATCTAAAATGTGATCTAAACATGGCTTTCTTTAAACATAATGGCTCCTGGAGAAAAGCTGTTTCATCTAGATCAAGAAATTAAAGGTTATGATCTCTGGATTCCTTAGTCTGTTATGCCATTTACTTTTTAAGCTTGGTGCAACATCTAGTATCCATATGGTTTAGTTTATCCATCTTTACACTGGCCATGGTGCTCTCATTGAGTGTTCAGTATAGGATACACTGAGAAGAAAAGAAATGAAATCTAAACTTTATTGAAAGGCTGGATTAGTAAAACCAACCTCTCCCCTTAGCCATAGCTGTCACGGTACCACAGAAGTGTATGGATACTGTTGGGATGAGTGACAGGACTTGTTCTGAAGTATTTCTAGGTAATTCTGCCTGCTGGCTGCCTCCATTAAGACTTGGATCTTCAGTTGCTGTTTACATTCCTTCTGAGTTGATAATCCAGTTCGACGGAGCTGTAAATGCCGAGAGAAAAATGCTATTTGATAGAATTTGTACTGAGAGCCAGTGTGAGGAGGAAGCAAATTCAATAACAAGTTCAAGCTGGCAAGAGTGATTTAACCAGAATCCATGCCAGGAAACTGTGGTGAGCTATGACTGTCCTGAATATCATGACCACCCTTTATAATGGGGTGAACCAAAACTAGAAATAAACACATCTGAAGTTCTCCATTTTTGCTTTTCCAGATATAAACACTACCATTTATGTCGATGTCATGATTTTTTTTGTTGTTGTCAGCTTATGTCTTGTAGACTGGTGAAATACTGTTTTTATTTTATGGGAGGCAAAGAAGGATGTCATTACATGTCATTACAGCAGCAGAGTACTTACTGGTGTGGCTTTGGCAAATTGGTGCCAATTACATGGTGCAAGGAGAGGAAGCAGGTGCTTCTTTGCATCTTCTGACAGATGTACAAATTTTTTGACTAGCAAGAGGATGTCTGAAAATTAGTTTTCCCCTTAAAAGCTAATGATTAGCACATGAATTTAAAACAAGGAATAAAGCTGCCTTCCTTGAAAGACTCATTTAAGTCCTTTTCTCTCTTGATTTTGCACTAATGCTAAATTTCAGCTGTCCCTGTGCAAAACTTTTTCACCATTGCAACTGCAAAAGTAGGAATGTCACCAATGAACAAGGTTCTTGAAAAAGAATAAGTGAGTCAATTCCACATGTTTCCATTCAAAAAAGGCAAAAATAATGTTTAAGAAGTTAGTTAGAAGTCTAAGCCTCCAAAGAAGTCTACCTTTGAGACTGACAAACCTGTAGGCAACATCTTGAAGCCCATAAGCCTCAAGCATGAAGTCCTATCACCTAGTTCTTAATTTTGTTCAACATGGAAACGATTGTATATTTTTTAACCTTCTCTGATTCCTGTAACTGTTATGAAACTTACAGACTCTCATGCTTTGAAATACTTCAAATCATTTCCCCTGCCTTCAGCTAATGGAAGGACAGGTATGCAGTGAGACCTAGAAAACACAGTAAATAACTTCCATGTCTACTTTTAATTAAACACTTTGGAGCAAGTGTTCAGTCACAAAGCACCACCAGATCTGGTAGTATGCAAGTTGTGCTTACTAGAAAACGGCTGCAGGGGAACTGCTGATATTCTGCATATCTTGCAATTTGTCATGTTCAGGCGTATGTCAAAACATGACCTGTAGTTTTTAAGGACAGTCTTGAGCCATTGGTATTTTAACAAAAAGATGGATCTGTAGAGATGCATTGGATAAAAAGATGACGAGAACTCAGTCATCTTTTTTCCTTTTGTTGTTTTGATGGCAATGGTGCTGCTACCCATATTACAAGTAGGCATAACCTTGCTCTTCTCCATTTTTATCCAAATTAAGGATGACCCTTTGTACCTGGAAAGGTGTCTGGTTTGTGCTTGTAGGGCTGGTAAATACCTACTTGTGCAATAGTACTTCTTTATGGGAATAGGCCTTCCCCGAATTTCATAACAAGTTTGCTGCAGGTAAAAGCAGCCTCTGGTCTGGAAGAGATAGGAACTCGTGTTTCATTTCAAATCAAACTTAGAGGTTTTAATGGTGAAGATATTTATATTTCAGCACTAGTTTTGTTTTCCTTGTTGCTCTTTGTTATGTAGTGGTTGAGCCCACAAATTGGAAGCATGAGGCTAAAAGCTGAAGAATGAAAGAAGAAACAAAAAGCCATATGGCAATAGCAGGAGTTCCTGCCAGCCCACCTTAGGCTCGTGACAACATGCCCTGTAGTTAACCTACAGTCAGGAACTCATTAATGACACAGATGGAAGTGAGCTAGCGTATGTATTCAAAGTAATACCCCTAAGGTTTTAATCAGCATCTTTGTGTTAGACATCTAAATTGCTATGGAGAGATTTGCAAAATACGTGTATGGTACACATGGTAAAGGCAGCTTTGTGTAGTGGCTGAACTGAGGGATTTTGAGCAAGAACTCCCCTGTTCTCCTCTGGTTCAGCAGCGACTTGCTGTGCAATGTGGGGTAAAATGTTTAACATACTTGTGGGCTTTAGGCTACCTAGAGGGAAAACATGGTTTCTGATGTGGTTCCTCCTCACCTAAGTATGTTGAGATTCAATGTTTGCAAAGCATTCTGGAGGCTTTGATAGCATGTTCTCCAAAAAATGTTCAATTGGAGAGTCACAGCAGCTCAAGTACCAGATTTCTTAGCTTTTGCAACCTCTTTTCCTATCTAGAACTACTAATAGTCTCTGGTGTGACAGCTTTGCTTTTGATTTTGAATAAGATGGCAACTTCTAGCTAGACTATTATGTTGTGGAGATATTGGGAGAGGGAGAATACTTAGCTGTTTCCAAGACTAATTGTGTAATTTAATGTTTCTTGCTTTAACTTTCTCTTTCCTCCCCCACCCCCAGCTATTAGAAGAGAAGCTGTCCTTCCCTGCAGCATAGTAGGATCTGCTTACATGAAGGGACAGGTATTGAAGTTTTTCTAGAGATGTGTTTATTTAATGACCGAAATCTCATATACAAACCTATCCTTTGGAGCTTAAGGGCTCTTACAGTGAGAACAGTGCTTTACTGGCAGCAAAGCCACTTTCTTCAGTGGGGGGTTGTGCATGAAACAGGACACCCAAGTGAGAAACATTAGGTGGTGCTGGGCTGGATTTTGCATACTTCTCTTTATAGACATGTCTGGGCTATTTGTGTGTTTATATCAGTGAGGGAAGAGAGGAGCTAGCCTGCACACCTAGAAAGCTTTTTTCCTTCCTCCTTAAACTCTATTACCAAATATGCATATATCCCTCAGGAATCCTGAAGAAGCTGTTTTGCTGAAACCTGTCACATTTTGTTCTGATACAGCTATTAGCTATAGTTTAGGTTGTGACTCCATCTGATTTTCTGACCATGTAAATACTGGGTCACCAACTGGTATAAATCTATGAATAGAACACTGTGGGTTTATACCAGGCAGTGACTCTTTCCACCAGAATTAGGTCCACTGGAACTTACTGCTTCAAGGAACTTCAGTAATTTTTGTGGAAATAATTCCCCATGATGCCACAATCTGTTGCATCTGGTGGCAAGTATGATGAGTCAGGAACCATGTAACTTCATTTTTAATTAGGGAAGGGAAGGTCCTAATGTCTGTGTAATTCACAGAAATCATAGTGTAACGCTCCTTGGTGAAAGAAATTACATCATTATGTAACTGGGAGAAGGCAGGAGTGGGATGAATTATTTTTTTCTATAAGACTGCAAGGGCTTTTTTTTCCTATGTGTTCCATTAAATGTTTGTACCTTGAGCAGTACAACTAATGAAGCTTGTTTTCAAACCCTTGCAGCTTTGTCAGATGTACCTCCTTACCCCTTCTTGTGATTCCAAACCCTTTCCCTCTGTGGAGCTTGTGAAATGAAAGCAAAAATACAGTGTTGTAAGTCCGTAAGTCTACTGGTGTTTGCCTAAGGGTGGAGGAGGAGAGGAGCTTCTTTGGGTTGGTCTCAGGTACTAGCATGCTGGTTATACAGTGTGACCCTGTGTATCTCTCTATTGAATCTGGCTGAAGTTGGCCCCCAGACTTTTAAAACAGATTAGGGATAGAGTACCAGCCATAGCAAGTGCAAAAGTCTTGTTTCAACATGAAACCACTTAGAAGGTGAAAAAAAAAAAAAAAAGCTGAGAACTATAATGCTTTGAAATCTGTGGTAAGCTGCACTGTCATTATAAAATATCAGTGGTGAAAGAGCACTTCTTGCCAAAGTGTTTTCAATACAGTTGTGTTAACATACTGACATAATTTTTAATAGTGTTATCTCCAAAGGTAAAGCTGTTGCCACTGCAAGAGACATGCAGGGCTGGCTGCCCAGTGAAGTGGATTAGATGCCCAGTGAGCATATCCTTATATCCTTACGCAAAGTCCTTGTTATTCCGTTAACGTTGATTGAGGTGGCTTTGCAAACCTACAAATTTCTGCTTCTGCTTTGGTTTGCTCCCATGTAACTTTGGACTTGAATACTCCCAGAACTCCCAGTACTCTGGTACCTCAGTGTAAGCTTTTATTCCTTGCCCTGTGTATGGAAATTATTTACATGGAGATGCTCTGCTGACAGCTGGACTGAGTATGTATCAAGAAAAATCCACACACAAGGGCAGAGAGCCAGAAGATGACTGAAACACCACTGACAAATGCAGGAGTATTGTTAATACCTGTCAGGGCTCTCACAACAAGCATTTCTTGTTTCTGGTTCATGCACATCACAATGTAGTGATCTGCTGCATTTCAAGTACTGGCTATGGCTAAAAAGTAAGGTGTTCTCTTATAGCAATGCCACACACAGTCAGGGTGTCAGCAAAGGTAAAAGTCTTGCAACAAGCAGGTATAGCCCTTGCTCTCCTCCCTTCACCCTAGCAAAAACACTGCCTGCCCAACCCACTGGTAACTGCACCATCTGATGATTATGCTTTTTAACCATTGCTTTTCCTTGGCAAATCTTCACTTATGTTCCTGTTGAGTGCATAATGTTCTATAGGTCCTAGGAAGCTGCCACTTGCAGCAGAACTGATGCATGTGTGGGATGCTTAACGTGCTGTTCCATAGTTTATAGGCAGTCTGTGAGATTCAACTTCAACTGATGCAGGAACTTCTGGGTTGTTCCAGGGCTGCTGGACACATGTCACTGTTCAAGGGATCCAACTCGTACTAGATGGCACGCAACACGATCCGTTCTGTTCCTGATTTCGGGTGCCAATTATCCTTGACTTCAGTGTGAGCTTCATGTGTGTACTTGGCAGAATAGCTTAGTCCTGTGATGATTCAGTGCAGTGTTTCATACCAAAGAACCGCAGTGAAATGGAAGACAAACCACAGATGCTGCTCAAAGGGGTCTGAGGTTCTGCCTTGTTGTTTTGCGCACAGGTTGAATTAGTATTTTATAAAGCTCTAGTGGCTATTGAAACAAATTATTTCAGAGAACTGTAATTATCTGCCCCCATGGAGGAACCAGAGAGTATCTTGGCATGGAGTAATTACTTAATGGATTGGTTTCATGGGTTTCATGTTGCGGGGAGGGGGAGTATGTACTCTATTCTATAGATGAACCTTCCTTTCACCAAGATTGCTTTAATGTTACTTCCGAATGACCACAGTAATGGCATGAACATACCTTGATGTATACTCTAAAAAGATTCATGGAGTTTTCTGAGGTCAGTTTTGAAATTGAAATTTGCTAATGCACAGGTTTTGGACTTAGAAGTATCATCTGCACAGTATTTCTGACATGGCAATAGAAGTGCAGCATGTTACTCTGCCCAAGTATTTTGAAAAGCAGAAATAAACCTGTTGTTAGTGCTTTTACTTGTGGAGGACATTCATTGCATACTTTGGGATTTCAACATGAAATTCTGGCAAAAAAATGTTGTGGTGAAGCATATTGTGTTTGATATGAATGGTGGCACACACACAAGCTCCTTTGGGAGCTAAGTTTCTTTGTTTACAGTTGGAATCACAACGTCCCGTGCAGTTTGAGTGCCCCGAGAGTGGTATGCTGTACAAACAGCTGGAAAGGCAGTAAGTGTGTCACTGGCTCAACAATCAGTTCCAATTATCAAAGTATAAAAATAGTGCATATCTCTTCTGTATTGTCTCTCTGAAAACCTATGATACCGTCTGTGAATCTTGGTCTGCTATTTCTTCACTTGTATGTACTGTCAAAACTCATCCTTCCTGTTTACTGGTATGGGCAGACTGGGTCTGAGATCTGTCTGGCAGAGATCCTGCTGGGAACACCTTGTTGTCCTGCACTTAGCCAATTTGAGTATAGTATAAGCATGTTTGCAGTGAGTCTGCTCTGCACCCATTAAAGCAACTGAATTCCCACTCAGAGCTTTGAAGCAAGCTGTTTGAGTGTCTAGAAAGGTATGAGCAAAGTTCATAGGAAACTGATACACAGCTCTGTGAAAGATCAGGACTGTGATGTCATGGCATTATAATTTTGCCATTATTTTCTTTGGGTTCTTTCTCACCTCTGGTTGTCAGAAGCTGTGATTTCTGTATGTACCGGGGAGAGAGAGTCTGATAAAACCTTGGAACCCCACAAAAAATGCCTTGTAGTGCTTTAGACAGATGCATGATTTCCAGAGCCAATATAGTCATTGCTGGCATTTCTTTGCTTTCAGAAGCTGTACCACAGACAATATTTAGCAACATAAGATAAAAGCAAATTTCTCATGCTAAGAGTTGTAGTGAAAGTTAACACTACTTGTAACTTTGCTTGCCGTTGATCTTGGGCTTTAAAATACTTCATAGTCTCTGCTATCTCTGGCATTAAGACTAAGTAGACTTCATTACCTCAGGGAAAACCAACATGAAAATAAAAATAAAATAGCTTTATTCTTCCTGATGTGAGGCACCAGCTTAGAAGAATACAAATTTGATATGGATGTGCATGTATATGTGTTGGGGTGTGGGTGCTTTATTTGCAGTAATAAAAAATAATTATATAGTTTGCTGCATAAATAGCCTCAAGGATAACTAGAGTGTGTCAGACATCCAGTTATGCATGTGATAAAGGTTAATACTATTTGTTCTCAGTACATTTAGTCTTTGCAAATCATGTGCTGACATGCATCCCATTTTGATATCTGTTCACACACTCTGGTAATGATGCATAAAGCAGAAACTCATGCCTGTGGCATTCAATAGTATTTAGTAAATTGAACTTTTGTGTAAAGATCTTAGAAAATGGCAAGGCACAAAACGAATGTCACTTGCTGCTAATTTTATCTTCCTCCACACACTCCTTTCTAGAGAATAAAGCATGAATCTATTCACTACTGAAAGTTATTTCAACTCACATGGCACATATCAGGAACTCACATGGCACATATCAGGATGCAGAAAAGCAAGTACGTTTTCAGTTATTCCTTGGGTCTGTCTGCTGGAAATACAACCTGTTAAGCTACTGGATTTCTGGTTAAAATAACTAAAAATAATGAAATAAAACAATTAACTGGTGAATCATCATTAAGTACAAATACTGAAATAAATAGTACAGCAAAGTAATTGACTGCATATGTAAACTAGCTGTAAATAATTGACATGAGCTTCATTTAATGAGCCTCCTTCCCATTAGTGATGGCTGCCACAATTGTATCCTTACTCTAGCTGTAATTGTATGGACTTTATTGGAGTACAAAGTAGGTCACGTCTTCCTGAGATCCAGTCTGCTGGGTCACCTCTTTTCATTGCTACAGCTTCACTGTGCTGCATGAAAGCAGAAGGGACGTTCTTGCGGCCATGAGAATGGATGGTGTTCACGAAGCTGGTCTCAAATGTGATTTCTGACAGACACATCTCATGTCCTGAGGGAGTAGTTTAAGGCTTGCTGTCAGGGAGGCTAGTGTATGTCTGCGTTGTACAAGTTAGTGGGTGTACAGTGTATGGGACAACAACTGGACCAAGACTTCTTCAATCTTTTATGCCCAGAGATGTGGCTGAACAGGAGTGCAAAAGGGTTGCAGCCTTTACTTGTTCCTAGAAGGTGTGGAGCAGAGATCTGAACCTCCTACACCTGAGAAGGGGAGGGAATGAGTGTATTACAGGACTACAGACTGATGCTGTAACATCAGTGATTTTTTTATTGTGTGTTTCTGGGTGCATATTTTACTACGAGTAGTCATGGATACTCTGTTTGTCTGGCATTCAGTTGTATTGATGCCCTCAGAACATGCATTATCAGCCAGGTTGCTCCATTTAAGAAAAACTTAGCGCTGGTGAGCCTCCATATGAAGTAGTGGCTCAGTCTACCAGGGTAGCCTCAGGCATAGATGTACACAGAAATGCTGGGGCATCTCCATGCAAGGCCTCATAGTGGTGGATATGCCAGGCACAGAAAGGATCTGTACCTTGCTCGGTAATAGCAGGCTGGGAAAAGAGGAAAATAGTTTTCTCCCATGTTCCCAGCCCAGTTCCCCTTCCACACAGGGTTGCAGGCTGACTGGCTCATAACAGAAGGATATATAATAATATGTTAATGTTGGGGGTTTACAAGACACTTACTGTAACAGGACAGGCAGTTATCTTTAATCTTTGCAATATAATGAAGGTTTGGTAGCTGAGGAACAGAGAGGAAAAGGACTGGAAGCTGCCATCCAAAGTGTTTCAGATGACCTTATTGGTACTACACTGGGATATTAGTCCTGCCTCACTAAGAAAGAGATGAACCGTGCCTTCATGTGTCAGTTCAACAATAGCTTAAAGGTTCTGTGATTCTACCCATGAAGTGAGATGTCTTACTCTGCTATAGCATGTTAAACTAGTTGATTTTGAGCAACTGCTAATACAAATTGCTATGGTATCTAAAATGAAGATATTTCCCGTGTAATAAAATATTATGTCCTTGTGTTAAATCAAATAATTATAATTTTAAAATATAATTTTGCTGCCAAAGATAAGGACTATGTATAGTGCTCAAGTCACTGTCAAGATAGAGAGAAAAATCTTTTTACATCCTGCTTCTGGAGTTTAGCTTAGTCTGGGACTCTTTTGCAGAGTAGTAGATGTTTGATCCGTAGTTGCTTGCTGGTAATACTCCTTGTATCTGTGCTGCTAAAGCTTACTTTGACATACTCTTCTACAGTTATAAATGGGAGGAAGAGGATTGGCTTTTAAACAGATATGTTTTCTTGTGTATCATCAGTATGTTACACAGGTAATGCCTGTCTAAAAATTGTTGGTTTTCAGAGTCCAGTTGTACACAATTTCTTGCCGTCCCAGATAATAGTGGTTGTTGTGTCATCGGATGGGATGTAAATTGATCAAACTTGACAGCAGTTTCTGTGCTAAATGGAAGACAGAATTGATTAAGGAAGACTTAATGTGATATATAAAGTACTCTTAGATCTGGTGACCAACCAGCTATTGGTGGGGGATGCTGATGGCTTATCGAAGTCAATCTGCACTGCTGTCCTCCATTGTCTTCCTTTTAAGAAAAGCATCCATGTGAGTGAAGTTGCACAGCTGCTATTCTGTTTTCACATCTGTGAGAGGTAAACAGCCCAGTGACAGTACTAAAGGATGTGGCCTGGTCCAGGGATTCTTCTCCTTTGTTCACCTATCTAACTTGAAAAGCAACTGATGGGTGCAAACTTCTCCCTGTTCTGTGCTTGTCTTGGTGCCTCTCGTGCCCTCTCTCTTTTGCTCTGGAAGGCCCCTTGGGGAGCCTACGTGCTCAGAGAGACTCTGTCCTCCAGAGTCAAGGACTGGCCAGGACCTCTGGGCACTGCTTCAATGAAAATAACAGGAACTTGATTAGGAGCCAGAAGATCTGTTTTCTGTTCACTGCTATGGTGGCCACAAAGTGTGATGTGGGTGCTTGGGGTTCTTTTCCTTTTAGATTTTATATTAAACAATTCTCTGAAGAGAGAGTGTAATTATACACACTTTTTTTTCCACTGGCTCTGCATTTGTATGTTAGCTGAGCCACCCATTTTCAAGACAAGAAGAGTTGTCTCGTCTCTCATTTGATAAAGGAGGACTAGCAGTCTTTTTCCTTGTTTTGTAAATCACCTCTGTAATGCCTCTTTTCCTCCCCTTTGAGGAACAAATCTGACACTCCCTGTAGAATGTTTTAAAAATCCCAACATGAAAAAACTGCAAAATATTAATGTTCTGCATGGTTAGAGCAAACAGTATGTTCCTGTGAGTCACACATGTCAGGTTTGTTTAATCTTAATAAATCTATGCCACAACAACACTATTAAACAGGAAGAGAGATGGAGGGATGAAGGAAGAGTTGTGCTGGGTTAGAAAGAATTCTTGGCCAAAATCTTGTTTAGTGGGGGCCTGGAGATGACAGAGGCGTGGACATAAACCTGAACACTTCTCACCCTGCCTTCATTAAGTATTTTAACATCTACATTTTGGGCATTGCCTTTCTAGTACATGTTTCATTTTATTTGTATGTTTTATGATAAATTGTCTTTCCAAGTTAAGTCATAAGAGTACTAGTTTCCCACAGCATTTTTGCAGGAAAAAAAGTAAGTCTTTTTACATAGCACCCTGTTGGCAAACAGAAATAGCATTTACTCCAGTGAGTGTTGCCAAGTATGAAGTACTTCCAAATGAACTTCAAAAGCTCTGAAACATGCATTAGCTGCTTTTTCAAAAATGTGAACAATGCCATTGCTTTCTAGCAAACAGAACTGGTGAGAACAGGGATCGGAAGATGAAAAAAATAACAGCTGGATGTGATAGATGTTGTAGTGGTGCTTTGGATCAGACAGAAAGCATAGCTCTCTGTCACTGCAGGATTTGGGGGCGGTTCTTGTAGCAGAACTTAAACTATCTACTCTGTCCTTAGTGCAGGAGGAAACAATTTCTACCCTGAGGAGACTTAGCAAAGCACTTGGGAAGGAATTCATATGAGCTCCAAGCAGTTGGGAGTCCTGATAGAAGTGAGTTGTGTTGATTCCAAGCCTGGTGAGGAATTTCCTTACCAGCACTCCTTTCTGGTGCTACCCCTCCTCTCTCCGTGAGGACAGAAATAAGCATACACACAAACATCAAAGCATGACCCTTAACATGTGCCAGAATTTGGGGCAGAATGTGAGAGAAACCAGGCAAACTGCTGTATGGCAGATGGGCTGGTTGTGCTGGGATTCATGATAGCCTCTGGGCTCTAACTAGGCATAAATAAATGTTTTGCCCACCTGAGAACAAGTGGTGTGGGGCCCTGGAAAAGTAGAGAACAGTGGTTCTGTTACTGTCACTTTAGAGTAGCTCTTACCAGCTCTGTAATCCAGCATGTCCTTTCCATGCTGTTCACATGATGCAAGCTATCCATCCAGCTCAAGTTTAGTATACGGTTCCAGGCCATTTTCTTGTTCTATATTTATGTATATTTACCTTCTACATTTAGATGAGAAATTGACCTGCTGAGACCTCAGAATTATGTGCCTTCTTCCTGTGTTTTGAAGATTGCTTTCAAAATACAAATGCGGTTTATCCTGGTGCTGCTCAGGTTTTTTTTTGTGGGCAGAATGGTGAACTATTTCTTGCCATAGAGAGATCTTCAAAATCAAGTATTTACATTTGCACTTGAAATGGAAGTCTTGCCTTTCACAGCTGTGAAGCTGTCTTCTATCGCTGAAATGCTGCATCGCTAAATAGCAGTTCTGCTTTTGCTGTTACTTGAAATAGGTGTAATAGGTCAATAAATAAGGAGTCTGCATAGTATCTAATATAATACTTGCTACAGAGAGGTTTTGGCATGTAAGAACTGACTTGCTGGGATCAGTGTTGCCTGTGCTGCAGCATACGCTTTTTCTGAAATTCTAAATGAAAGAACACAATGTTTATCACTGGTAATGAGTTGCAACTGCATGCAGCAGATCTCTGTAGAAAATGCATGATCTTATGACAACTTGGGTGAATTTTTATTACTCCAAATCTTGTAAGCTAATTTATTTTTCTTGGTTTTAACAGTTCCACCAAGTGAGAAGAGTGATGACCATCCTTTTCTTTACTATGGTTATCTCATACTTCACTTGCATGAGAGCTGCCCCAATGAAAGAAGCTAGTCTAAGAGGACAAGGCAGCTTGGCTTACCCAGGTCTTCGGACCCACGGGACTCTTGAGAGCCTAAATGGGCCCAGTGCTGGTTCAAGGGGACTGACATCGTTGGCAGATACTTTTGAACATGTCATAGAGGAGCTTCTAGACGAGGACCAGGACATCCAGCCCAGTGAGGGAAACAAGGATGCAGACTTGTATACATCCCGAGTCATGCTAAGCAGTCAAGTGCCTTTGGAACCTCCACTGCTCTTTCTGCTGGAGGAGTACAAAAACTACTTGGATGCTGCAAACATGTCCATGAGAGTCCGGCGCCACTCCGATCCAGCTCGCCGTGGGGAACTGAGTGTGTGTGACAGCACGAGTGAGTGGGTGACAGCAGCAGAGAAAAAGACTGCAGTGGACATGTCCGGGGCGACTGTCACAGTCCTGGAAAAAGTTCCAGTACCCAAAGGCCAGCTGAAGCAATACTTCTATGAGACCAAATGCAACCCTAAGGGGTACACAAAGGAGGGCTGCAGGGGCATAGACAAGAGGCACTGGAACTCCCAGTGCCGAACTACCCAGTCTTACGTGAGAGCTCTCACCATGGATAATAAAAAGAGAGTTGGCTGGCGCTTTATAAGGATAGACACTTCTTGTGTATGTACATTAACCATTAAAAGGGGAAGATAGTGGATTCATGTTGTATAGATTATATTCAGACAAAATTATCTATTTGTATATATACATAACAGGGTAAATTATTCGGTAAAAAATAATTTTATGGACTGCATGTATGACTGAAGTTTATACAGTACAGTGGTTACACAATCTATTTATTGAACATATCCATGACCTGAAGGGGAACAAAAGTCATTTGCGCACAAGTTTAACAAACAAACAAAAAAAAGAAAATCAAGCAAACAAAAAAGTCTGCATTACATTCCTCCATAACATTGTGGTTTGTCGCCGTTGCCAAGAATTGAAAATATAAAAAATTTTTAAAAAAAAGAATAAAATTGCATGCTGCTTCAATTGTGAATTAATGATAAACTGTCCTCTTTCAGAAAAATAAATTGAACCAAAACATTCTGTTTACATTTTAGACAGTAAGTATCTTTAGTCTGTTAGTATATATGTTTACTGCTTCTAACTTCTGATAGCATTGAAATTAAAACAATGTCAAGGTGCTGTTGTCATAGTTTTACTGTTTCTCTTTTACTTTTGAACTCCCATCAGATTGAAAAAGAAAAAAATCATTACCTTATTCTGGATTAGAAAAAAATTTGGTTTTTGTATGTTGTGAAGGTGTTTGCAATAGCAGTCCGACTACTGACAAAAAATAATAAAAAGAGGCAACTGAAAAAGAATGGTGATGTTCCACTTCACATTGTTGAACTTCAGGCTTAAAGACAACACTTATTTAACTGTATGGCAACATGCTTTTTTGGTTGTTGGGGGGGGGTGTTGTTGTTGGGGTCTTTTGGTTTTTCTTTTTCAATTTTCAGTCTTTTGAGACATGCATTTGCTTATACCATGTTTGCTTGTGTTTGAGATTTTTTTCCCCTCTTTTCTCCCTCTGGAGGGACCATTGATTGTGATCTTTAGGTATTTCACTTACCATAGAACTGGAGCCTGTCATATAGAGAATATTCCGTAGTGTTGAGAGCAATGATTTTCATATAATAAAAGACTGTGCTTGGATCAAATGTCTTGGTGAAGCACGGTGAGAGTGTCACTAGAGAAAAGGTCTAGAAAAGATGATGGTGGATCTGAAATCAGGTTAGTTGCGGGACTTTATAGCTCAGCCAGTTTGGGAACAAATAACAGTGATTTGGGTTGACTGAGGCTATCCCAATTGCAGTCATTACTGAATGTGGTCCTGTGCATTATGTTAGAGAGCGAGAGCTTGGCCATGTACGTGGATGCCCTTCCCCTCCAGAGTGTGCCAGCAGCCCTAGGCCTGCAAAGCTGGTGGGCAAACTCTGATGGCATCTCTGCCTGAAGGAGCCCTGGAAACTGTCTTGGGAATGAGACAGAAAGGAGCGCTGCCTCTAGTAGAAAGCAGTTAGCCTTATGTTCATGTGGCTCTACCTCTGCTGTCAGACTTATTTTATGAAACAAATATTGGCACTACAAAACCACTCTTGAGGTAAATGAAGAGCAAGTGCTGGAGGAGTTGGCTTAACTTGCTTAGATTCTGAGAGACATGTTTAGCTCTGTGTTCCCCGACAGAAGTATTGCTAAAAAGACAGGGTGTAAGGCTGGGAGTTCTGCATAGCACTTGCACAGGCTACAGTGGGCTGAGAACAGAAATAGCTTGTTAGTAAGCTCACTGAAGGCTGATGCTATATTTGTAATTCCTGTAGACAAAAAAAAAAAAAAAAAGCTGCACAAGTAGGAAAACACTGCAAAATATAATCTGCTTCTGAATGCTGCAGAATCTGTGTTTATTGAAACCTTGACTGGGCAAAGCTTACTGTAATATGTTGCTCCCAGTAATTCTCTTTGAAGAGAGATTTTATGTCATCACTGGTAGAAACCCATGCTGGAGGCTAATAGACACTTTCACTTCAGTGATTTCTTCTACTTCAGGTAGAAGGGCAGCCCCTTCCTGAGGATAACTGGCTGTCGAAGTGCCAGTGGCATTGGCCATGTGCACACTGGACTGTGAGTGAGAATAGAGGGTTGTGTGACCCACCTGAACTTCAAACTTCAGCCTTCCCCATCTATTGCTGATGGGGATTTCCCACACAAAATGAAAAGAACAAAACCAAACCAAAACCTTATTGAAATTCTCAAAACTTCATCTAAGATATTCTTTGTGCAAATTTATTAATAGAATCAAAGAATATTTTGTGTTGGAAGGGACCTTAAAGATCATTTATATCATGGGCAAGTACACCTTCCACTAGACCATTTCATTCCCCTGGGGCCCGTACCTGTGTCTGTATTGTAATTTGCACTTGGTAAACCCAACGTGCGTCAGGAGCTATTCTCAGCAATACTCCTAATCTGTAGCAGAGAAGTGGTGTAATGCTGGCTCCTCTCAAAACAAGGGTTGGTTGCTTTTAAGGAAAGGATGATGCTGATGTGCGAATAACAAATCACTCATCTAGACTGGAAAAAAAAAAAAGCTAGGATCTGACAGTAGTCTCATTCAGATACAGGAATAAAATAACTACTAGTTCAAAGAAATTGAATTTCCAAGAGGGAAGTGTTAATGCATAAATCATGCTAGAAATAAAGTTTCTTACTTCCCAAAGTTAACTATGGCTGTATCCTTTAGTTCTAAATCCTCACCTGGCACAGTAAAGGTGGTGCAGGTGTGGCAGAATTAGGACAGTGGGCTGGTAGGTTCAGAGGGGTGAAGGACAGCCCATGTAGGTGGGGGGAACTAAGGGATGGAGCTGGGAACCTAGAGAACTGTGTCTATCACCCAGAGTGATACTCCCCATAACATGCCAATTCTAGACTTACTGATATAAGGTGAAACTGGCAATTAACCTGCAGTCCCATGGCTCTCCCGTGCCTGACCTTACACATCCATGGTCACAGGCTGGGCAGTTGTAGTTAAAACAGAGAGAGAGAGGGAGGGTTGGTTTTCCTTCATATCACTTAATTAAACTCTTGCTGTGGTCTGTTTGTGACAGAAGTATATCATGCATGTCAGCAGGCCTAGTGCTGTGTTAAAGACTCTTGCAACTGTAAGTTCATTTCTGTGGCCTTGTTCTCTATTATTCATCTTGTGTAACATAAATATTTATTGTATATTTATATAATTTTATGGTTTTTTGGGAAAATACTGAAATTGGCATTAAAATTTAAAAGCAACTGCGTCATATTGTAAATATAATTAAGCTATATTTAAGTGTACTGATTAACATAATATATGTTTAACTAGAGTTTTTTATGTTTTTAAATATATTTTCGAAATACATATCTATATAAAACTTGGGGTTTTTTGGGGGACCATGTGACTCTTTTCTCTAATTGTAAAACAAATTTGAGTTTTACTATAAAGATGTGTGTTCTTTGTTTTAAAACAATTTTTACTCTATTTTAGCAATAAAATCTCACTCGGAGGGCAGATAGCCCCCTGTTTCATAGCTGGACAGTTAGCATTGGGAGGGAAGGGATAGCAAGAATTTACTTCACATAAAAGTTGGGGATACTCACAGAATGATATATTTCCATTTAATTCTAGCACAAAAGTCCTCATGAACTAAAAGCCCGTGAATGACATATATATGGTTTTACTCAAGTACAAAATAAAGACCGTAATGGATGTGAGGGGGAGGGCATTTCTACCCTTAGTAACTAAGGAATAAGTGAGACATAAACTCAGTAGCTATAGTCATGTACCTGATTTTTAAATGGTGTCATTTATATTTATATTCCCTGCACTGATTTATGATCCTACAGAGTACTAGGAGTGGAATTCCTTGGATTTAAAATCTTACCATTTCTAAAAGAATATTCTCTACTACAACTGCCAAGCCTGTATACTTAATTATCCCATAGCCCTATAATAACCAATAAATCCTCACGATGAGTAGAAAACTTTCATATAACTTAAGGAGAGAGGCGGGGGGAGCAAAAACCCAAACTCTTACCAGAAAATCTATTGCTGCAGATTTTTCAAGAACCCAGCACCAGCATTATCTCACAAAAACTGAGGAAATTATGCTTCTGCAGATTGTCATTTATCTTAAACACACATGCATGCACATTGCAAGCTAACAGAAGCAGCAATGGATACTAAAATCTTTGGGGTGTGGATGAACAGAGCTGCATTTTGACCATGCCACGTGCCTGATCCTGGCTGCAGGAGCTGGCTCTGCTTGGACTCTGCCTCCTCCCTGAGGCAGGACAGAGAAGTTGCTTTAGCTTGTTAAATATATGTTGATTATATGACATGGGTGCCTAGGGAATGAAATACACACACTCAAAATACATATTTGAGCTACAGAGGAACGTACAGCTGCTAACCATCCATCCAGCCATCTACTCTACTGAGTCCTAGCTCTGTAGGGGAAAAAAAAGGTACTTCCATGGCTTTTCTCACTTGGAGAAAAAAAGAAAGATACGTAGCTAGACTTTAAAATTAGTCATGGAAAAAATAATAGAAAGGAGTAAAAGAAGATTTTTGAATAGAAGTGAAGGCTACACTGAAGAGGGGGGGGATGTTTATTTCAGTTTGTCCCAGGTGGATCTAATACACTGCTTCCACAGGCTCCTTTCCCTAATTAGATCCTCATTGAGAAGACACCTTCTGGCAGGTCAATTAAAATGAAAATGTAATTGATGCACTGTTTTGAGTAAATATAAAGAGCACTAATGTCTGACCTTATGAAGGAATTGGAATTTTAAAGTCAGGAAGTTTCTGTAGGGGGTGTTTTGGAAGAGGAGGAGATTTTTTTTTTTTTCCCTAAACCTTCTTTTATAGGTAGAGTTTGGTTTTTTAAAAAAACTTGCTACCATTTTGGGTACTCAGAGACTGTGGTTTTGCTATAAATCAGAGAATTTAAAGTGACAGCTTTATTTTGATGCCTATGGGAGAAGGACTGGAGAGAGCACAAGTGGGTCCTGCTTTTCCAGGCAAGATCTGGATTCACCTGTGGAATTCAAAATGCTTCTGGAAAGTCTTTCAAGTCTTTTAAATCCTGTTAGACAGTGGCAGGAAGCACTTGGAAGTAAACTGCTGCACCAACCTCTCTCTATTAAGACAAATGGCACAGAGCTGCTAGTTTTTGCTTTGCTGTACAAGGGTGAGTCTCTAAAACCTGCCTGTGACCTGCTCCATTCTCCATGCTGAAGTCACACATATGTATATGTATTTATCTAGCTGTAAAATTGCTTTCCGTGCGGCTCGCTTGTCTCTGTTGGTCAGGCTGCTGCTGTGTTGTTCACTCCATGCAGGATTGCAGCCACCCCACCAGTTGCTGCAGGTCCTTGCTCTGTAGGAATAATGTGCAGAGGGAACAAGGAGTGGCAGTTCCCAGTAATTGCCAGTGCCTGGGAGGACCATGCAGGCAGCAAGTGCTTCCCTGCTGCTGAGAGTCCTCCATTGTCTCGGCTTGCAGCAGACACTGCTGATCTCATCTGAACAACCACTGCCAGTTTGCTCATGCAGGGATTTCAGAGATGAGGAGGAGGATTTGGCACAGAGCTGTGAGGCTTCTTGCCTAAATCCTCTTTTCTGCCTCTGCCAGCAAAGAATGGGTTACAAGGAAGGATATGTCCTGCTGGGAGTGCAGAGTTTTGCACTCCCAGAAACAGCATCTCATGAGTCTACGCTCTGAAAATGTTTCCCTTTGCTAAAAGAATCCTTTCTTTATACTGCCCCCTCCTCCCTTTTATTAGAAAAATCTGGTGTAGCCTAAGCTGATAAAGTTTGAACTGCAGTTCATGTGTGTAAACCAAGCTGGCTTCTCCTCCTGTGTTATGTTAATTATAACAGCCTTTAAAACTGCTCAGACTCTAAATAGGGGTGCAGGTACCTAGTGTACTAAATATTCCTTCAACTGTCATCTACACTCAGGGTTTTAAATTATCTTAAGAAGGTTTCCAGTTATAGTTTTTTCTGACCTTTAAAGACCATTCTGCTGGGAGACTCTTTTTTCTCTAACCCCAACATGGTCCTTCATGGAAGTTCCACTATATTTGGACTCTAACCTTGGGAATCTGTTACTTCAAGACAATATAAAGTATGTGTGACCATGTTTCTGTTACAAAAATAGTGCTGCCAACGTCACCATTTACTTCCATGAAACAGCACAGTGAGGCCCTTTCGCTCCCAGATGTACACTCTGCTCTTACGCGCAGGGGTTGGTACAGCTGTAAAATTGAATGAGAGGATGTACCCAAAAAAGCTTTGAGAAATATAAAAAGAATAAATCTAGTGAGCTTTGTTGAGAGCAAAGTGCAGGTGATGTACTGCTCCCTCCCCGTTCCACAGGAGGCTGGGCATCCCCACCTTTGCCATTCAGCAACAGATGCATACCTAAAGTCCTGTTTAGCTACAAGAAACTCAAACTGCAGCATTTTTTTCTTTTAGTCGCTCTGGTTTGCTTTATTCTTGGGCTAAGCAAAATATCTGTCCTTGATGTCCCTGTGTAGTGCAGGCCACCTGGAGAGCAAGAACAGTCTCGGCAACACAAGTACATTTATTTTAAAAAATAAAATAAAATCACTACATCACCTTGTAAATTAATACCTTTTTTTGACTCATGGGAGCTACTGCTCCCAAGGGTACAGCCAAAAGGATGTGCTGATATACGTGCAGATCTCTGCTAACAGGTGATTGCCAGTGCTGGGCTGCAGCAATGAGGTGATACGTGGTTGTGTCACCTAATGTCAAATCACCTCCCAGCTTGTTACAGATTTTGACCACTATTTCCCTGGGTTTGAGTCAATTAGTCTTGGAGATGCTACCATCTGGCTGTTTAATTCTGAAGGGTACAGAGGAAGTTTCACTCAGCTTCAGCTGAACTTTTCAAAACAGTCATATTATCTTACACTTCTTTTCATTTGAGTTCCCCCTCCTTGTTGCCAGCTGTGCTGGTGTGGATCACTCGCCTCCCCATTTCAGGGGATATAAGTTCAGACATGCCAATTCAATCTCGCTAATAGCTGCTGGTGCATTCTGCTGAGCTGCACAGGTCTCCACTGAAGAGCTGTCATGATGGCAGGAGAGGGGAACAAAGCAGATCTTTCTGCCGGCTTGCCTTGCCCTGCTGTGCAGTAGTAGGTATCAAACAACTTCTTGTCGGCTCACTGCAAGACATGACACAGGGTAGAGGACCCTGTGTTTAAATACTGACAATGGTAGTCTCAGCTCAGCGCTTCAGGAGAAATAAGCCATGTCCCTGTTTTCAGAAGTCTTGTTGCAAACAAGCTGTCTAGTGAAATAGAAATTCATCCCCTGATGTGCCAAACAGCAGCTTTGTTTTCCAGGGGAAAATAGGGCAAGGGCTTGGAAGAGGCTAATGGAAGGAAAGCATCAGTTTGTGTGTTCACTTAGAATATGCATTACCCTTAGCTTCCCAAAAAGATAAAAATCTTCATATGACTGTATGCATTGAGGCCTTGATAGTCAGGTATTTTATTTCAATGAGCCTGACAAGCCCACAAGGGACCACAGGACCCTTTTTGCCAGCTGTTAAATTCAGCTTGCACAGCGTGGGACACAGAGGAAAGGCAGAGAAACACATGAAACCCCTCCATAAATTGGTCAGGTAGGCATCTGCAGTTAGCAGTAGCAGTGCTGCTCTTGTCTATGTTTTCTCTAATTAAACCAGAGATTCCAGGCATAATTCTGCATGTCCTTACGACCTTGTAATTGCTGCCTGCATGGAAAGTTAAAGGAACAATGAAAATAAAGTAGTGCAAACAATAGTTATATGAGCTAATTAGCCCTGCCTGTCACTGAAACTAGTGGATGGACTGCCTTGCTTGAACTTCCAAGGCAGTGCATTAATATGAAGAGATCCTGAAATTAAGGGTTCCTCCAGCCTAAGATGACATTAGGGGTCTGCAATCCACTACCTATGCAATGGTCACATCATAAATTCCCTTTAAGAAACACAATATTCTGTTCTGTGCTTCGTAACACAACACATACCTATGGTTTCTAAGATCTGGGGCAGTATCTCTAATCAAGTATGTATCAGGTATTGAGTAGGGCTGTAACTACGGTGTAAATTACAGTTTGGTGCCAGACTAATGAAATGGCCACCTAGGCAGTGATGTGTTGGAGCGCTGCAGAACAAAGCTGCAAGCCCAGAGACCTCTCCCAATATTCTTCCTTGGAGCTTTTGTTTTTCTCTCCTTTAAATAGGACAGTTTTTCCTTAATCACAGAGCCTAATTCTGCCTTTGAAAAGCACAGTGTCTAGTGAATTTAGTGGAAGGATTAATGAGCACTCAATAAATCAATAGAGAATAATTCTAGCGGAAGTCATTCTGGACAGAATCAGTTTTAGCTCAGGAGAAACTTGGGATGAAGACTGGCAGAGGAGTAGCCTGGGAAGCAATTACCATAAAATTGCCCCATTTCCACCCCCATCCTGGGACTTGGGAAAACTGGGGACTTGGCCACCACTGGCGGTCAAGCATGAGGGTGGCCACATTGGTGATTACATTTGGTGTGGACTTCCTCAGAAATGTACTTCTGCTCTTGGAGAGTAACATGAAAAAGCCCCCATGTCACTGGCACAGGACCTTGACCCCACTGTGATGTGTGCATGTGTGGATTTCAGCCCCGGTGACCACTGACCCCAGAGGAGGGTTGAGTGGGACCTTGTCTAGTCTGGGAGGCTGCTCAGAGGGCACGGGAGGTAGAGCTGTCTCCTGGGGCCTGCACACAACCAAATGTAACTTCTTTCCACTGCTTTGGTCTTCATGCTCCTACGTTGTGTGAGTTTGCCTTTCTAGTAAATTAAAGTCAGGCCAGTGTTTTGTTGTGGTTTTACATAAATGTATTTGAGCTACAGCCAGCCTAGGGGATCCAGCAGGGATGAGAAACCTGCCGTGTCTCTGTGGTGCTACAGAATTCACATGGCTTCAGGCACAGCTGAGCTCCCTGGCTCTACTTTCCCATTAGGTTTTGCCAATTTGCTGTTGTGTTGTTGTTGCTCTGAATGTTGCTGATTATATTTTACCAGCGGGTTGCCAGCCGCAGAGCTCCACGCCTGGACAGGGGCAGATGTCCCGCAGCTGCACAGCTGGCTGGGAATTGCCATTTTGCTTTTGAAACTTTGAAGTTTTCATCCTCCACCATGCAGAGCACAGACCCTCTGCTCTGGTTTAGGTCTATGGCCACCATCTATTTTTGCCTCTTTGTGTGCTATAGATTGTACCCAGTGGTTTCTGTCATTACCCAGGAGGGGGTTTTCCTACCTCCATCCCTAAGCTCACCAGGTCTTAATTAAGAGTCACTTAAGGATTTACCTTTAGGGTCCTGCAGTGTTTTGCAATGTCTTCTTGTTGAACTCAGTTGAACATGTGTATTTAAAAACAAAACAATACAAAACAAAGCACAAACAAAAGATTTTCTGCCAAAGCTATGATTACTGTCTAACTAGGAAATTACAAGAACTTGTATTCAAAATACAAAGTTTAAGCTGCAGAGATAAAACTCTGCCTCTTCTCCTCACATGGCAGGCACACCAATCTGTCTTCTGGGCCAGCTTGGTCTACAAGGGAGCAAACACAGTGTTAATCCTTAATAGTGCTATTCTAGGAATAAAAAGTGTACCTAGGAGAAGAATTTGGGCAAATGACATAATTTGGATTGGGAAGTGTAACAGGATTTGACTAAACACTGATTTGATTAGGAAAAGTGTTTCTTTCAACTATTACCACCATACTTCTGACCTACAGTTTTCTCTTTTGAGATGAGCAATATATATGGTGCCAAAACTTTTTAGTTTTGAGAGACATATTTATGAACACTGCAGCACGTCACCGGATGCAAAACTCTATTCTTTAATAAATTACATATTGCAAACTATCTGTTCATTGATATTAAAATATCTACAAAGTAAATATTTGGTAATATAAATATAACCTTACATTAAATTACTGAACAAAGCCTATGTGATAGGCTGCGTGAGTCACTAATGCAGATAAATGCTGTATTGATTACTGATGCAAAGGTCCACACCATAGGCTGATTTTATTTATCAGAAAACATGTACCACTCCAAAACTGGAAATACTCCTACCCACAAAGTATTTAAAGGATGTTCAAAATAACATCCCCCTCTGCAAGTATAAAACCCTGTCAAAGACTTCAGACTTCTCAAGTACACTTCAGACTTGAAATGATGGAAAATATGGGCTCCAGACTTTTTTTTTTTTTGGCCTGGCAAGCAAATGTGACATCTTTGAAGTCCCTGAATCCAGCCCGCCCCTGCACAGAGCTGGGCACACAAGGCAAAGTAGTTCTTGCACTTGGTGTTTGGATAGGTCCAGCTCAGTCAGGATCCAGCACTATGTATGCTCACTTCCCACAGATACTCTAATCCAAAGCTGTGTGACCAGATGGATACACATGAGGATCCAAGTGTCTGACTCTCATCAGCAACTAACTGGGGACTTGGGAAAAATATGAGGAGTTGGTATTACCTGTCAAAAAATCCCTATGGATAATTAACTGGTGCTTCTTTGTGATCACACTGTCGCCTTGGGTTTTTTGCTAAAGCTTTGTTTTTCTATAAGCCTTCTGGTTTTAACCTTGGAGTCAGAGATTTTCTCACACAAAGTTATGTAAATAAAGCTAATGTTTACTTAAGTATTAAAATGTGTATAAAAATATGTAGTGTCAATAAAAACCAAGCATTCTGCTTCTTTCTGCTGAACCTGGCAGGTGTAAGAGCGTCTTATTGTGTCCCCCCGGACACAATCACACCATTACTGGCCTCATTCTCTCGGTTCTGCTTCCCTCCTTTTGTTTCTCTAACTCCTCACTCGAAGGAGAGCCCGGGGTGAGTACAGGTTTGCTTCACAGCCGGGCCACCACAGAAACCTGATCCCAGGCACAGACCATCTCAGGGCAAAGCTGCTCTCGCTCCATGAGAAACCACTGGAGAGCCCATCTGCATGGATGAAGCAGGTGTGAGACAGCTTGAAAGACATTTGGGGCAGGGACCTGCAGAGGTGTGTGCTTCACCAAGTAAGTAAGACTGATTAACAGCTTCCCACAAATTAAAAAATGGGACAAAGCCATTTCTGACAGAGGGGATAGGATTTGCCCCAGAAAGGGGCAAGAGGGGAAGTGGATGGAAAATTGCCTTCCCTTGGCCTTGGGAAGAGAAGGCTAAGATGTAGCATGTTGGAGGCCACTAGACAGAACAACTGGAAAGAAAAGTCAGAGAAATGGGGGAAGATGCTGGTAGCTGGGTGTTTGCAAGAAGGAGAAAAAGAAATGTGAGCAGTGCTGCCAGCCAGGGGGAAAAAAATCCCCTTGGAATATTGTATTGACTTGCAGACCAGGGGATGCTGCCGAGTACAGAGGGTTAGCTAGAAGCTGGGAGAGGGGGGCTAGAGTGGCCAAACAATGAGGCTTGACATGGGGATTTAGGTATGAGCAGCCTGTATTCAGGGCTTGTTGGTGCTTGCGTGCTCTCAGTGTCTGAAATGGAGCAGCTTTACTAATGAGCAGATGTTTTCTTCATGTGGCTGTTACAACATCCGTTAGGGTTCCTGTTGGAGATGTGTAACCAGTCCCTCCCCACCCACGCACCAGCTTTGACTCCAAGCTGTAATACATAATTATGCAAAAGCATTTGCTTCGTGCTGCTCCTGACAGACCAACATAGGCACAGAAATGAGGTTTTAAAATACAAATAATCGTGCTACTGCTGCAGCAATCTGCCTTACCCAGAAACTCAAATTTGGGGTTCCGAAGTGCCAGCTGCTGGTTTAGCAGTTACCTGGATCTGTATCTGCTTGGTAAGGTCACCTGAATTGAGAACAGGACACATGGGGTACCAGAGCTGCAGTCCCATCCATCTCATCCCAACTGGCCAGTGTTCAGCATCACACTCTAACTAGCTCAGCTGTGGGGATGAAAAGAGTGTGAAAAACCATTGGGTTACTGTAGAGTAACAACTGAAATATTAGTCACGTCAGCCACGAGTGCTTGCTGCTTTCATCAGCACTATAATGAGATATCAAAAACTTTTCAGAGAAAACTCTCAACCGCCTGCATGCAGCTAATCAATGCCATGATCAATTAAAACCACTGTCAGAAATGTACAAAGGATGTTGTTTATGCTGCATCCAGCTGTAAAGCAAAAAACCCAAACCTGTAGGGTTTAGATAGTGCAGACTATAATTGCTGGTTTAATTATAGAATAACTGAGGCATAAGTCCCATCTCTTCCATTTTTCTGGAAAAGTCTCATTCAGTTTATCCTTTATCACCTGCGGATTAATGTCTCACATAGACACCAAAGAAGGTGGAAGAATAAGTATCTCTTTGTGCTAAAAACGTTTCATGAAAATGGAATAAATAATAACAATAAGTACTTCTTTGTTTTTCCTAGTGGATCAGGTGACCTTTTAAGAAAGATTCTTTTTCTTTACCAACTGTATCTTATCTAAGTATGCAGTTGTGTGCCTCTCATCTTTCTTTCCGTGTTTGATTTCTGAACCTCCCTAATTGCTGCCAACTTTTGTGCCTGAGCAGGGACAGGTGAGGATGAAAATTCTGCTTTGATTTAGGCAGATGTGTTTGCATATTGTCTAGGTTACGATTTGCATGGAAGGGAAAAAGATCACAACTGTGGCATCTTCCGTCTTTCCTAGCTGAACCATAGCCTGTGGAAAATGTTAAATGCTGAAGAAATCATCAATAAATTACAACACTCTTCCCTGTTTGAGCAGTTTGTCCTGGAGAATCTGAAATTGCAGTTCTTCTCAGAATACTGCTATGAGGTCTGCGTGTGTCTTACGGCTGGGTAAACTCAGGATAGAGTGTTTAAGGAATTCACTAGAGATCTCGCAGCAAAGTGATGGCAGAATAACCACATCCCCTTTCTTTAACAAAATGGCCCATCATCTTTCATTTGAAAGAAAATGAGAAAACCAATGTGTCTCCTTTCCCTGCACTGCAATGAGGAAACAGAGTGTTTTCAAGGTTTTGAATGAGGAGGCACTTGGCTTTGTTGTTGGAAAGAGGTGATACCAGTGCCAGCAGGCTGAACCTGAGCCCTCTGGGCCAACACTGCGGGGGATAGGGCACGGTTGGCACTGCCCAGGCACCTGTGGTATCCCAAGGGCTTCCAATGGCCATCTACCCTCTTTTTTTCTAGTCCAGCACTGCAAGGACACATGGAAACTGACTCTTGTGTTGTACCCTTGGAGCTGCACCCTCCATCTCTGCACGCAGCTTAGCTGGAGCATGGTGACCTCAATTTTCTGATGTTCATGGTGTGCTTGCAGGGTCCATTTCCCTTGTGTTTGCCCCATTTGAAGCCCCTGTGGCCATTGGCAAGGGAGAGGGCAGCCTTGGTATGTGGGAGGCACCATGAAGGAGCAGCAGGTAACAGCAGAGCCAGTGCTGGGGTGGCTCTGGTCTGCGCAGGACCATGTGTTTGTAATTTGTACCACGACTATGCCAGGTGGTACCCCCGGTGTGTGTATGCCCTGCTTCCTGAGATGCTTTCTTAGTCATCTTTCTCCTGATGTCGACTTGCAGTTCTCACACAAAATGTTCAAAAAAGATTATCTCCTGTGCAAAGCAGCAGCATCCTGTTTGCAAAGCTTGCCTCCACTGGGATTTCTGTTGACATTATCTTTCAGGCAGCTAAAGTTCAAATGAGAAACAAACTGATTTGGAACTGGGGTGGGCAAGGACCAGGGTTCAACAGGACAATAATAAACGGTGGTGGTGAGGCTGCAGACGGAAGCCAAGTTACAGGGTGCAGCCTTGCCTGAAACATTGTCATTAAAGCTTATCAGGTGCACAAATAAGACTGTTGGAGTTAAATTAATCTTGGCTTAATAGAGCTGAATCCTTCCCATAAGCTTCAGCAGCACTGTTGAATGGCATTACAGGCTGGATATGTAATGATACCAGGAAAAAGGACATCCCCAGGTTCAGGCAGGCATCTCAAAGGATGGCTGCTCAGGTAAAGGGGGCCTGACCTGAATCATCTTCCCTCATTCTGTATGTAGTAGTGTGTTTTCCCACACAGGTACACTATGTGTAATGCTCACCATTATAGATGCCCAAAGTATAAAAATGAAGCTTTGTAACTTTTCTTTAACCAAAGATGCTGAGGTTCCTCATAATTGCTTTAGGAGCTGTTGGAATTAAGATTCTCGGTGTAGCTATCAGGAAACCATTATTCCTCTATTAAAAGCTGAGATTTTCACTAAACAACATGATTTGATTAACTAGAACTTGAAGAATGAGTCAAATAATGTGACACTTGACATAAAAGCTCAAGATATGACCAAGCCATATTTAGTGCATTTTGCAGCTGAATGGGGAATTGCCATTATGCACTCAGTTTAAAGAACATTCACCTTTATTCCAGGAAACCTCTAATGCAACCTTTTCCTATTATAAAATAATAGATAAAAGCTAAACAAAAAAGTAAGTTAATGCTGCCAATTACTTTAAAATTTACTGGAATAATTATCATGGGGAAAAAAAGGACAGACTTTTGAGATTAATCACTACGGAAATAAACAATGTTGGTAAAACTTTGGCACGATTTATTAATATTCCCTGTAGATTTGACCAACACTTCCTCTTTTCATCTTTTTTTTTACCTTTTCATCATTTCAGAGAAATTCCTGTGTCATTTTATTAGGCAGTATGCATGAGTCTGTCTCCTTAAATGCAAGGGCAGGAGAAAGTTTTAGGGCATGTGCTGCACAGAAGGCAAAGGTTTTGAATAGGGATGTCAGTAAGTGGGTGCTGTTGGTCTTTAACATCATGGGGATGATTTTGGGACAGGTCCCCTGTGGAAATTGTGTCCTCCCTCCTTTGATGTAGAACAATTGCTTGATGTGGGACACCTAGCATCAGCTTTTATCCTTCAGTACTTCCAGCACAAGAATATAAAAAGTGTGATCTCAAATAATATGAACGTAGATTTGAACAAGGAACTTACCTTTTCTTTCCAGCATGCCCTGGCTCGGATTAGGAGATTTTTTTCCCTGCTTTCTCATGGATGGCAGGCTTTGTGTCCAAAGCACAGAGTGTGCTTTGACACACTCTGGACAGAGGGGTTAAAATATGTTTTATTTTTAATATATAATTATATAATTATAGATATAGTTATGTAAAATAGAATAATATTCTTTTTTTTTTTAATTTCAGCTAAACTATGTCCTTTGTCCTAAAAGGTTTTCAAGAAGTCCTTTAATGAAAAGGATTCCACCACACACTTTATTTTTATGAGAAAAGCAGAGAAATATGTAAAAATTGATCAAAGATAAGATGTGCAAATAATATTCAATATTGTAAGTGGGAACGCAAAACAATTTGTGGTCAAATTTGTTGTTTCAATTCATAAAGGTTGTTTCAGAAAGGATGATTTATTCCATTTTCCCTTATTTCACTACCAAAACCCAAGATTTTATTCCTTCTCCTACACCCATGCTTTTTACCAGCACTGCTGGTATATAATGTGATCTCCCATATTCCTGCCACTGTTTACTAAAATGTTTTTAAATTATTGAGTTCAGTCCTGCAATGACTTTTCACCACGGGCTTCACTGGGTAGGCATGGCCCTGCTCCTTCCTTTTTGCTTGTTAATTAATCATGTCATACCATTGATCAACTTTTGATGGATTAAGACTGTTTTCCTGTATTCTGAAAATACACAAAGAAACGTTTTTGTCAAGGTCTGGCATTCGAGTAAGGAGCAAATCCTGGTTAGCGAGCATCTAGAGTAGAGTAGCATCTACTGGAAATTAAATGAAATGACAGCTCAGAAACAAAACGTACGATAAAACCTTGGCAATACAGAGGGGGCAGCTGCTTCCACTCCTCAGATACATTTCCACAGCCCGTGGGACAACATGATCAGAAGAGCAGTCTGAATAAATCCACATAGCTGGGCTGTTTAGCATATTCCTCAGTTAGGTTTTCTCAAGGCTCTTAAATGGACGAGAAGCCTGCAGGGGGGACACATCAGTGGCTGGTTGCAGCTGCATACCAATCCCATCCTCTCTCCACTGACTGGCAGGGACCTGTGTCCCAAAAATGTCTCTGGGAGGGGAACAGATGCTGGACAGAGATCTCACACTCCTGCCAGCTGGTCCCTACCTTATTCTACAACTGACAACTGGCACCCTCCTCTCCAGTGGTAAGGTTTTGCCTGAAGTTCCTACAAAGGAAATGAGGTGGTGTTTTTCAGAGTTCAAAAGAAATTCTTTGGATTTTGACCTAGAATTTCTGTATGAGGCTTTCCCCCTGGAGATGACACACAGACAGCTGGCATCTCTGTTAGCATCACTTTGCATAGGTAGCTCAAACCATGCATCTGGAGCAAAAGAGGGAAGGTACTTCCTCTAAGTGGGCTGCCATTGATTTTCATATGTTCATAGGTATTAGAGAGGAAAAAGACCTATTAAATCATCTAGTCAGTATAATCACAGCAGAACTACTCCCAGCTGGACATTTACTGGTGGTTTGTCAACTCTAGTTCAGGAAACTGAGTTGTAATGTTCAATATAATGGATCCTAAATTTCCATTTAATATCAGTTTTCTTTGGTTTCTGCTTTTCTATTAATGCATTGATGGGCTTTATATTGATTGGCTTTTCTTAGTGTAATGAGAACAAAATGCCACTTATCATTTAAGTCATTTAACTCAAACTAGCAAGCTATCAAGCTACCTCCTCCCAGGGGAAAATAGTAATGGCTAGAGCAGAGAGCCATGTCGATACAGAAGTGTTGGTAAGATAGATAATTCTTCAAACGTTTTAATTTATTTCAAAACAAGAGTAGAGAGTTACACAACTGAATATACCAACCAAGTCTTCAAAAATCACATGAAGCAAAGCAAACAGAGCATTAACCTTTGAGCCAAATCCCTACTTGATTATGATCACCAAACTATGGAGATCTGCTTGAGAAGGACTGAAGGAAGAAGAAGATTGCTTTCCCTCCCCTCAGCTGATAAAACCTGATGTTGCTTGTAGTGAGTTAATCATAGATTTTCACATAGGAGCAGACCTAGTATGAGAATAGGTGACAGAGGAAGGTTTTGATCCTTATAAATTTGTTACGGAAAAGACACTGTGATTACCATCATATATATCATTCCTTAATGTGGAAAATGCCATACACCTCTAGTACTAGCACCAGGCTCTTAGAAACATGTTTGGAGTTTTAACACACCAACTGTTTCACAAATACTGCCAAACTGCTGCTGGAAGACAGCTCCAGGATTAAACATCTGTAGACTGTAGATGCAGTGCAGGGTGAAGTGTAACCTAAAACTGCTGGAAAGCAATTAAAATCTTACGATTCTTAGTAACACATCACTGGAATTATTTAGAGAATGAATTCTGAATATCATGTAACAGCCTACCCTACAGGCTGGGTGAGAAATGATCAAACTGAAAATATGTTCTTTGCACCAGATTTACTAAGTTTGGTGTAAAGAAATAAGGCAGGCAATAGAAACTTTTTTCTTTGCAGAATGATGCAGTTGCTTCTAATTGTGAATTCATAGGAATGTATGAGGAGGAAAAAGAATCCTGTTCCTTTTTTCTCATTCTTGTGTTTTCTGCTATCATATTTACTGTACTGCAGTGGCCAACATCTTCTCCAGAGCATGCAAGGAGTTCAGTTTTCATGCAGTATTTCTCTGAGGTGCTCCAATCCAGCCTGAAAATAAAAAACACTTATGAACACTTACGACCATCAAGAGATCTGTTCTCATTCTCTGCCAAAAAAAAAAGTTAAATTACAAATAAATTATTTCAAGAGAATCTGAAGTAGACTTAGCAGACTGGTATCAGCGATTCTCTGAAGAAGGTGAAGAATCAGAAAATTTCCCATGACTTCAGGCTGTTTCCCTGGAAAGGTGTCAAAGACTGAACCTAAGAGACAGTCTTTGGGAGTTCAGCTAAGTCACACTCCTTATTTCCAGAACTAATTATACTGTTTACATATGGCTACTCTCCAAGTAAAATAAATCTTTCCATGTTTTTTCCATCCATCTTAACTCATTCCAGAAGCTGCTTTAGATTCATCCTCCACAATCTTGTTAACAAAGACGGGAGGCAACATAAAAACAGCCAGGATGAAGGCCCTGCAGTCCAGTAACCCTTCTCCAGTAACGGCATGAGGAGGCTATGGAGAAATAAGAACCAAGCAAATAAATAACATCCTTCCCCCCGTGATGTCCCTGAACATGACTCCTCGCAGATGAGGCAACTTCTTGAGCCTCCTGTTGGCCCCACAGTCATTGCATTCTTGGGCCGGGAGTGCTGGAAACCTTTTCTCTCCCCTTCTTTTTTTGCTCTAACTTCTTTCCTACTCAGATTATATCTCCTGTTCTTGTGGTTATGGGTTTTTCTTTGTCTTACGGATATTTTTCATGTTCCCCTCCACTAAAGCTTGACAAAGACAAGTGAAACAGGCTCTTCTAACTGCTGCTTAGGATGAGCAAATCCTTCTAGGACAGTTCACGATAATCACTGAAGCTACGGGTCTTCCACTAATCATGATACCTTTGGCTCAAGCAACTGTCCTACAGGTCACCTTCTCATCACTTAGCAATAACATTTAGTATTCAACATTTTAATTATTAGATGACAAATGTGATATCCATGATAGACACAATCTCTCTTTTTATCTACTATATCCTCTGGTGAGGTTATCTTAGGGGACTGAGGATGTACCTTGGGAAAGTCCATTGAGAAGGAATACATTGCTAATTGTTTCAGGGACTAATTTTTTTCTATCTTTAGATATAGGTTCTCCTGTTTGACTTGTCATTTATCATAACCTCATATCTAATGTCTCAGTAATGTTTCTTTCGGTGCCAAGGCTTCTTAATCTTCTGCTTTTAGTCAGGCTGGTATGTTAAACAGAGCACTGGGTTTTGTTCTGCTAGTTGGTCAAATCCTTTGAAAGTGTGGCTGGAGTCACGGATGTGCTTATAATATGGGTACAATTTGCACATGGGTATATCTTTGTTTCTGGGGATCTTGTAGACATAAAAAGCACTATTTTTCCAGTAGCAGTAACATCAGTTTAGGCTATGGTGATACTAAACTCTCAAAAGGTGATATTAAACTTTTTACACTCGTGAGCAAAATCCGAAGTTGCCTCCTCTGAACAGACTCGCATTTAATATTTTTAGTATCCAAAATCTGCTGCCCTGTGGTTTAGGTGCTATTGCTGTTCCTCCAGTAGTCCTCTTGAACCTGTCCATGAGGAAACTGAATTCTATATTGGACGAGAGATGGTCAGAGGGTGTCAGGAGCAGGGCTGCTCAGCTGATTTAACAGGGAAAAAAAAACACTTTTAAGATTTGTGTCACATGAGAAATAGCAATTGTTTTCCTAGTGTCCACATTTACCACAGCAAGGAAGGTTTGTACTGCGTTCTTGTCCCATGGCTGAGCCCTTCACCACCACCACCTACTGTGCTAGCTCACTGCTTCCTCCAGGCCAGTTGGTTTCCCATGGATTTTAGAGCTCAGGTATTTACCGGCACTTCATGCACAGATACAACAGTGCCCACGCGTCTGGCCTGCTTCCAGAGGTGGGACCTGCTGGGGCTGAGGCATGCAAGAGGTGGTTTACCCTGCTTATGGACCCAGTGTCACAGATGATTCTCCCTTTTCTGGACACTGGCACAACATGTTCAATACTGAGAGAAGTTTGTTGCTTCTGATGTCTGCTTGGTTAAATGGCATTTATTATCCTGTATGGATGCTCTCCATGAACAACCTCTGAGGTGCACATCCCACAGCTGTGCCTTGCATAAATACATGTGAAGCCCTCAGCTGGTGGAACATAAGGAGGAAAAATAAACAGAGATGACTTCCAAACTAAAAACCTTAACCACCTCAGAAAAATCCAGGAAGTTTATGCTCATTCCATTGAAGCAGTTCAATCAACTCATTTTAAGCCCAGGGTTGGTACAGACATGTCCTGTAGGACCATGAATCAGAGCAGCTGTCCCTTTGCCAGCATAAAATGGATGCCTGCTTCATTTTAAGGGCTATTCAAACCGTGCTCAGGCTCCAAAAAACAGCATGGAGGTGCAGGGCTAGCAAGGTACAGTGCTGAAGGTGGATCAGCTGGGTCTCTCTATCCCATGGAGCAGGAATACACCAGGAGCTGCCTTGTCTACCTGTTCCTGGAGAGGCTTTGGGGCTGTGGCAATGCTGCTCCACAGCTTGTTTAGTGTCTCCTCTGGAGCATCTGCTCATCACTCACGCAATAACTATTTCTTGGTGCTTTCCCTGCAATTATCTTGAGTGCCTGGACCCCGTATGATCACTAGGATAAACACTTTAAAACTATCTTTCCACAAAACTGAGCCTTTACTGAGATGCCAGTTAAACTTTTCCTGGGGCTGTGACAGTTCCCTGATAAGATCCCATATAACATGCTGGGGAATTATGTGTGGCAGGCTTGTTCCTCACCCATGAAATGAAATTAGTGGTTGTTTCACAATGTATAAAATAACAGAAATATGCCAGTGGGTGGCAGGGAATGCTGCTGAGTCACTGGATATTAAGCAATGCAGAACAAAGCAAACAACGATTACAGACTCTTTGGGGATGCCACATCAAGTATCCATTTGGAAGCAAGTAGGAGCCCTTGCCTGACACATGCAGGCACAGGCATCTGTCACCACAGCCATGCTCTGGCCCAAGGCAGGGAGGTAAGAAGGGACAGATCCTCGGAGCCAATGTGGCTAAATGATCTCAGCAGGGTCTTGTTACTCACCTGGGGAAGGTAACAGGAAAAGACTAAACATTATCTTAAAGCAGAGCTAGAAGTGCAGCTGCTTATTACAACAAATCCTGATTTTAAATTTTTTTAGCTGGACTTTTTAAAATAAAGATATATGTCTTTTATTTAGCAAAATTAATATACTCTGGTGTCCACCAATGTGGAAATTTTTATTTGTATTCTCGAAATCTGTTAATGGATACCTAATTGCTGTATTTCAGCTCAAGTATTTAAACAAAATCTTTAGTACCTTTTTAGCTACATGTTTTATTTATGTTCACTTCCAGAAATGCTAACATATTCCAGCATGAACAGAGTGTGGCCTCAGATGTCCCCATCAGAAAATATTAAAGGCTAGAAGTATGCAGTAATTAAGTTGTGCTAAGAGAACTTCCTGTGAAGCTGTTGCATAAATCCAAAACTATAGCAGACAGAATAATTTCATTGTTTCTTTCACTAGATCACCAGATCGTGACTTTTTACTCCTGAAGTCAGAAAAGGCCCGAGTTCTACCAAATATTTGTTACCTGTGTTTTTGGAATAGCATGATGTTAAAGATGCTAGAAACAGAAGAGAGCCGTTAGTTGCCACAGAATCCAAGAAGCAAAGAGTCTTGGGATGAAAACATGATATTCTGAGAAATTGTGACAGACTTTCTAGCTGTCAAGCTTATGGGGAGAAAAGCACCGAAAGGGCTTCTGGAAATAAGTTGGAGATAACATTAGTGCAGATTTCTTCAACCTCACACAGCCAAGCTCTGGGCTGAGGAAGAAATTGCACCTGACTGTGCTCACTGCAAAACAGCATGCGTGGAGAAAAAGCCATGAAATGCCCATTTGAATACACAAAGGCTCACTAAGGCACATGAGGGACTCTAACTGCTGCTCTAAATTTAATGCAATTGGATTACAAACATCCTCTCTGAAAACAAAACAGATCCTCCCAGTTTTTGAGCCCTCATTCCAGGCACCATTCCAGGCCCTCGATCATCATGAATAGAATTAAAAGGTACCCCCACCTTGCAGCTCTGGACCTTTGGTTCTCCTGTTCCTGGGGAACACCTACACGTAAGTTCACATCACAGCCCACCTGAACCCACGAGCAACTTAACTCCACATGAACCACTCCCACCTTTCAAAGATTTGGGAAAGCACACCCTAGAGAAACACTGCCAACAGAAATACGCCTTCCTTACCTCTAAGAAATCACTTTTTAAAAGCCCGTAACAACGAACACCTGACACTTTTGGCCACAATTTAACTCATCAGCTTTTAACCAGTACCTCATACATAACTGAACCCCTTCTGCCTCTGCCTATCTGGTTTGTTTTGTACCTTTGCATATAGCTGGTCTATTTTAATTCACTAGCTTACCAAATTTATTTTTAATTTGAAAGAGAAATAGTTTGGAAAGCACTTTGGTAGGTGTGCGTTTTGGATCTAGCCAGAAATGGTAGATCAACCTTTTCATGTAAATATGAGAAGAGTAAGTGTGCTATTGACCAAATTTGGAGTAGGCTCCTTAGAAATACATTTACCATTAAGTTGCTGGGCTCAAGCAAGAATATCTAGTTAAAATAAGAGGTATGAAAGAGATGGGAAATGAGGGAGCAGTTCCAGAATAGGCAATAGCCTCATGATTTATTCACCTGGAAAGAGGTAGCTTAGGATATTAATTTGGAACTAGAAGTAAGTGGGGGCTACAGACAGTTTTATTATTTCTGTGACTGATTATATACTTGCCTCTTTCTTTGAATGGAGCTATTTAATTTTGCATTCTCATGTCAATATACATTGATGCAAAGACTGCAATTTACTCAGTTTTTACCATAACAATGAGGAAGTGAACCTGTGATTCTTGTAGTTGGTTTTGATCCGGACTGAAACAAAAGCAATAATTTAAAGGAGTAGGGGCAAAATTCAAAAAGCCAGTGGATGATAGAAAAATGTTAGGAAATACACTAGCCCTGTGACTAGTCAGCTGACCTCAGACACGACATCTTTGGGTTTGACTCCCTGCTTTTATGACATCTCCTAAAGAGCTTCCTAGCCACAAAATTCCTAGATATCCTGCAGTATTTCTCCCATTCTAGTTTATAATTAAAAATTTTAAGCTTGGTTTCATCTTGATGCAAATGAAAATAATTACTGAGCTGAGTTTTTGTTTGTTTGTCAATTTGTTTTTCATTTAAAATAAATACCGATTTTTCCAGCCAAGTCTGCTCCTTTGCATTCACTTCTAAACACATCAGACTCTGGCTGGAGTGCCAGGTGTAGGATCTGGTTTTTCCAGTTTTTCCTCTTCTAGAAAATCTTCTACACCTGAACCACAACAAACCTCTTAATCCTTCTCTTGATATTTGAAATTTCTTACGTAACCTTTAATAAAAGTATGCCTAAAGAAATCTGCATAATACTGCCCAGACTTGTGGGTGGTAGCTTGGAGTAGGACTTCTTGTGATTCTCACCTACCAGCACATTTGATAAGTGAGGAGGAGTATCTCAGACATTGGGACCTGGTAGGATGTTCTTCACTAGCTCTCTAAACAGAAGGGATTTGCCCCAGTTGTTTTGTCAACAAGAGGACACAAACCAAGAAAAAGTCTGTCACTGAATATTTTGAAACTGAGTAAGGATCCATACTGCCTTGCCACATCCCAAGGGGTTGAAAATCTAGCCACTGACAGACACTTATTCCTCTCAGACTTACCCATCATCTACCCTGTAAGAAACCTGTGTTGTTAATACATATGAATACTCTTTCACCTCAAGGACATCACAGAATAACACACGGCCACCTATTCAGCATGTTAGGAAAATCAATCCACAAACACTGGAGATTTACGTCCAAAAAGGAGACAGAGGAGTCCTGTTACTTTATTTGAATTAAAGGAGAGGCCATGGGGCATTCCCCTGGGGTCTCTCAAATTTTTGGAGGGTGCAGCCCCCTATTTATCCTAATTTCCCGACTGCATTTCCCTCTCTCTTTCCCCATTGGCTGAGATACTTGAGAGGTACAGACTTCCTGAAATGCCTAATACCTAAAACTCTCTTCTAATGTATAACCCCCTCCTTTATTTTTTTTAATTCTTATGGAATTTATGGTTCTTCCCACTGTTTCTTTCATCTCTCAATATCCAGTGTCATTTATCAGCAGACTTACAGTTTGTTTGTAAAGACAAATCTCTTTCTTTCCATTCATTAAACAGTGGAATCTTCCCCATTGTTTCTTTTACCACCCAGTGCTCGTTTTACCTACCAGCAGGCCCACAGCTTGTTTGTAAAGAGAAGTCCCTTATTCCTTTCAGGGATAATGATTTTGAGGATCATTACACCTTAGAGATGCAGAGTTGGGATATTTCACTTGTGTTAGACTGTTCTGACAGTTATAATGTATGGTGAGTTTTAATGATAAATGTATGTGCTCACTTAAAAAGGTGTGGATTTTCACTGTGAGAACAATAAATCTCACCATTTCAGTTATGCTTAATATTAAAATTTCTCTGCTCTTCCAGCTAACTCACTGTTTCAACGCTCTAGAATGAGTTCTCTCCCTTTGTTTTAACCAATCCCTTTCTACCAATAAGGAGAAAAGGAATACAAGCAGATATAAGTGAAAAAATAACAGTTTACTAATAGGTGAAACAGCAAGGGGCAAAAAAACCAGTAAATAATCACTAGATACAAACCTGCTAAATCTCACCAGCTCCTAGGGAACAAAGAGACACCCACTCAAGCAGTGGAGTACTTCCCCCTTTCCCAAGACAGTGGCCACCAACAGCCAACCTTGTGGCTTGAAAGACAGAGGGGAAATGGTGACAGCCTTTCCCTCGCTGCCCACCCCACCCCCGCCCCAGAAGGGCGGCCTTCGCAGGCAGTCACATCGTCTGGGAGACACAGGGAAAGGCTGGCAGCAGACCCTCCCGGCAAGCTAGGCCTCACGGGGCAGTTCTAGAGGCAGATGAGAAGTGCTGGCGTGTGTGGGTCAGCGCTGCCACCCGCCCCTTCCTCCTGCCGCCCGCCCGACTGTGGTGTTGGTGCTGCTGCGCCGCGGGCGGGCTGCGGGCAGGAACTGGTCTGTCAGCGCTGGCACAGGGGGACCGGCCCCACGGACCGGCTCAAGCTTAGTGGTGCCAACAGGGTTTGTAAAATAAGCTCCGAAACAGTGTCTGATTGCAAAACGCAGCTTTTTCAAGTTGCTACTGTTGTGAGCCCAGAAAAACCCGTCCGAAACAACCTCCAATGAGACAGAGCCTCTGCCTTGAGCTAAAGCCACCAGGCAAAAGAGAACCCAGCTTGGGAGCTCAGACTTTGTAAAGGGACTGGCACCCCCTGCCCTGGCACTGCCTGCAGCACCAGGTCTTCCAGAGACAGGAAAAATTTTGGGCACAGATAGATATGGAATACAATAACATTTTGGGTTACCCACAGCACTCACCTTTTTCCTTTTTTTTAATCTAGACTCTTTGTAACATCAAAACATCTAAACCATAATCCAAAGCACATTGCTACTGAATATCAATGAAATCCTTTTAATTAAGCTTCTCTTTCTAAGGAGTTTTCCTCAGGAGAAGAAATGCTTCTGAGGGAGGTCTCTGGGTGTAGTGGTTTAGTTTGCATTTTTACCTGTTGTGAGATAAGAACAGGGAGGAATACAGAGCAGGCACCACACTTTAAAGAATGCAATGAAGTTTATTACTAAAACTAAATAGTAAGAAAGAAATAAGGAGGAATTAAAGCCAAAAACCCCCTTTTTCTTCCAGCACCTCCCCCTTTTTGCCCAACTCGCACAAGGGTAACATACAATGATTTTAGGTCACTAACAGTTCTCAAAAGTTTCTCCACTATTCAAGGTAAAAAGGTTTTCCTTTGCTTTATGTGGTTTCTCAAACTGCTCAAAGGGCAAAGAGACCCGCCTGAAAATTCTGCTGCCGTCAAAAACAATCTTTCCCATACATCTTGCAGTCTCTTTACACTGCCAGCATGGGCCACACATGGGGTGTATCTTGTTTTAAGGATAAGTGTCTTAGAGTGACTGCAAAATAGGCAAATTCTAGCTTTTTCACAGCATCTCTAGAAAGTTTTTTTATAGCTTCAAGGTGACCTGACATGGTCACTATTCCCCTTCCCACAGGGTGTGCACAAAATTCTTATCCCCCCAATGTCTTTAAGTAGATTAAAGAGAAAATAACAGTTTGTGATATTACAGTTTCTCACCACGGCCTGCAAAAAGCATTTTTAAGCTCCGTACTGGAAGTGCGACTCTGCCCGTTTTTCCTGTCGCCATCTTCAGCTTCGTCTCCCATGATTTACTCTCTCTTTCTCTCTGACCTTGATGTCACCATGATCCTCCTCAGGCTTTATGTTGGAGAAAGGTCTCTTTGCCGTTTTGTGGCTGGTTCCTCAGCTCGACTCTGGTTCCGTTGGTTGCAGAACACTGCATCGGTTCCCGCTGGGATCTGCGCGGGGCTGCGTGAGGGGGGGAGGGGCGTCTCCAGTCCTTATAAGCCACGCCGGGTGGCGTCGGCCATGCTGCAGCTTAATAGTTGTTTGCTTAGCTGCTGGCGGCTCTGGGGGTTTCTCCCGTGGCTATCTGGGGCCTGTGCCCCGGGACGGGCCTGGGGCCCATTTCTCCCCCCTACCCCCGGGAGGCTCAAACACCAAAGGGAAATTCCTGCCTCTCCCCGGGGCTTAAATATGCAAATTTTGTAAAGCGCTATTGGTCTAACTGATTGTCATAAACCCAGATTCAAACCACCACACTGGTCATTGCAGGCAACTTGCAGAAAAGTAGGACTTCTCACGTCCACTTCACTGCAGCCCCTGTGAAGCTCTTAAGTACTTTCTGACAAGCATAACATAAATAGGAAACAAGCTTTTGTCTTTTTGAGATACGCATGTGAGACAAAACCAGACAACGTGGAAAGTTTGAAAAACAAATCTACATAAATCTTTCTGAATAGTAAAAAAATATTAATTTCAATGCAGTCTTTTATTTCAAGATCACCTTATAAGGAAGAGAGATTAAAGACTACTTCAAAAAATAGGGTATTTATATCATGCTGGCTTATACTGATGACACTACATGGAGAAATAGAAACTGTCAAACCATTTAAAATGGCAAATACAATTTGGCATAGATGGTTACATTGTACTATGTAGAGTGTTATAGATAGGATTAAGTAAATGTGCAACAAGCAAAGTGTAAATTCTTTCCTGTTTGTTGAAAAGGGTAAGACTGAATGACTTAGCGTCCATTCCCTTGCAGATGTCCCTGTCTTGATGGGTGTTCCCATTCCTGTTCTGCCATACTTTTTAGCAAACGCCAAACTACTTGCAGATAAAGTAATTCTTGGTTGTTGGAAACTTCTTGGAGGAAGCGATGGAAACTTGCGTGAGAACACTGGGACTGAAAGTTGTCATGGCAGGACAAGAGGCTCTGAAATCATAAAAAGTAGAGATAAAATGCAGTCCAGAGATGCCAGTCCTGAGGATCTGCCTGATATACCAAGTCAAAATTTGTTTCCCAGAACTGAGGTAAAGATTAAGGAAGAAAACCATGTGATTTGTCATTACGGAGCCTTTTGCACTTCTGATAGGAAGGGGAAGGATTGTCACTTGCTAGTGATAGTGACACTGAGACTGTTGCTTTGGAGAGCCACACTGTTCTACTGTGCGACATGCAGGGAATAAAGAGAGGCAAAAAATGATGCAAAACTCAGCAGCCTTAAAAAGGCACAGTGGTCATCACGCACCTGGGCTAGGAAATTCAGTCTCTTGGTATTTCAGATCCATGTCATCATCCCTTCTATAAACGAACTGGTCTTCCCTTCTAAAGATATGTTCAGCTGCAAAGCTTCTTCAGAATCAAATATCATTAATGGCAGACAGCTTGTTGATTCTTTCTAACTTCACTATTGCTTGACCTGTATCTATTTGTAGTCATCTATCTCTGTTGCCTCTCCCCAATCCCCAACATATATTCCCCTGTATACTCAAAGACGGTAATCCTCTCCTCCCCCTTTCTTGTACATTAGTTAGTCTCTCCCTTCACCTAATCATCTGAGAAGCCTTTCTTTCCATCTGTTACAAATACATATTTTATATCTTTGGCAGGAGCAAGACATATTAGAAGCCTTTTTTTGTTGTTGTTAACAAGGTTTGGAGGATCAATTTTCCTTGCTATTACAGGCACTTGCATCTCAACTTCTGGTATTGGGATCCTATTTTGAACCTTTTTTTCTGGGACTTTTCAAATGGGTGTTCCTCAGCAGGCCACAAAACTCATGCAGAAATACTCTCACTGAATTGCAAGGCTAAAACCTATGAGCTGTGCACCACTGAAACCGCAAATAGGACAAATAGGACCTAGAGAATACAATCCCAGTCTTTAAAAACTAGCATGTTGTTCTGATTAAAGTATTTACATTCAAAAATGCATAAACTTATACTGAAAACTTCTAGAAGCGCCTAAATTGCCAAATCTCGCTGTCTTGCAGGTAGATTTACGTTCTTCAATCATTTACTTGCTTTGCTTTTAGTCCTACCTGAAATTCTAAATTTCATGAATTTACAAGTTGCTGTGGAAATTCACTTTGTCATAGACTGAAAACACATAGCAGTTGCATGTACTTTTATTGCCTTTCTAAATTAATTTCTTAACAAACCTAATTTGACTCCTTTGACTAAAATGTAAAACACAAGGATGAACACTTGAAGAAATGAAAATGTTTCTCCAATGTGCAAATGCACACAAATTAATGTGTTTCAAATGTCATTTTGTATTTATCATCAAAGTATAGATTGACAAATCATATTACGAACTGAATTGCTTCCTCCATTTTTAGCAAAACCAAAAAAAAGTCAGATCAGATGCAATCCTTCATTCTTTGAGCACAGATAACACTTCATTCACCGAAATACCAAATATTTTCCCATTTGCACCATGCTGCCCATATGTGTAACTGCAAAACAGATTGTAAGGAAACAGGAAAAGAAGAAAAAAAATCAGAAAACAAAGATGTATTTCTCCCTTCAAAATAAAGCCTAAATGCAGCATCTGGAATAATTAGCAGCCTTTTACTCAGAAACAATTTTAATGTAAATGAGATTGTCACCTGGGGCCCAAGCCTCCAAGGACTAAAGAATACAAGAACATTTTATCCATGTGAGTAATTTCTTTTCTGAGTGTTTGCAGTATTAGAAACCAGAGTAATGTGATAAAGAAGTATGGAAAGAGATTGTTAGATACTAGTTAGATACTATTAATTTAGTCAGTTTAATATCAGTCTAACTCACTGGCTTCATAAGATGACAAGATCAGCTATTAGCATTATCAGCTGGCAGGGAGAGGAAAGTCTAGCTAAAGACTCCATTTTGGGAGACAATTGCTATATATTCTCCAATATATAGAAAGTCAGCTCTGAACATCCTTGTTGATGTGGAGAAAAAACACCATACACAAAAGGAAGTCACGTACCTCCTCATTACCTTTCGAGAGTGGTCTAGCCCTACTGCTAATGCAATTAACAGCAAAACTACTGGGACTGTAGGAATCAAACCTTGCCTAAATTGTCACTGCAGCAATAAGACACCAGCAAGAGACCACAGGGCTGCACGCACTGCATCAGCAAGTGATCTGGCACTATGTAAGTCTAGAGAAAGATAATGTTTATTTTTTAAATTATTCAAATATTTTAAAGGAAATTTTACCTATAGATCTGAAATGTTTGCCTTGAGTTTTAAATGTGCAGCAAAGTACAACAGAACACTTCCACAGGTCACTAAACTTCAGTGGTACTGCTAAAAACACAGTCAATGTCTTTGAAATCTTTATATTCATCCCTTCTGTGTGAGAGGACCTCGTTACGTGAAAATGAAGAATCTGCTGGGGACCCTAAGTAGTGGATGTGGTTTTGAAAGCATAAACAGTTTGACAGTAATTTCACTGTGGTGGGTTGAAACTTGGTTGATGGATAAGTTGCTAACCCAATGAGAGGGCTGGTAACACCTCTGCAATCACATATTTATAGGGAAGTGAGCACGAGAAGTTTCTCTTTGTTTCTTGCCTTAAGGGCCAAGGGGTGGCCAGAGGCGAAGAGCCCAGGCCCAGGCCTGGGCCAAGCCCCACCTCGACCCCTCAGCGTGGTGGCGGCGTGGGGCCGGCCTTTTCCCCCGCCCAGGGGAGAGCTGTCCCAGCCCCGCAGGCAGTGTGGAACCGAGACCGCGTGGCCGAGATGATCTGCAGCCGCCGAGACCTTGCACGGAGCCGGCGGGGCCAGTGGGGCATCCCTGCATCCAGCACAGCTCTCGCCAAAACCGAAGAAACACCACACACTGCAGATGACAAAGACACCCTTTCTTTCAAGTCAACGAGAAAAGAAGAGAAAGTAAAGTCACATGGGACAAAGCTGAACATGGCGACCCCAAGGTCAGAAACAGAGGGGAAGGGCAAGACCACGTGGGATGGCAGCTAGATGGGGACGGGAAAAGAGGGCTGTCGCGCTTTTGGTGCAGAGCTTAAAAATGCTTCTTGCAAAGCCGTAGAAAGAACTTCAATCCCTTTGAAGAAAAACTTGGGGGGATGGGAAACTCTCGTGCAGCCTGTGACTTTAAAGAAAGGCCCACGCCAGGCCATATAGAAGCTGTGAGAAGCTGTTAGAGATTTGAAGCAGAGAACCTTTACTTTCAGGCTGAGATAACTCATCGTTAAAAGACTAAAAACCCTTTTTTTTTTCTGTGGCTCATGACTTGGCAGTGTGGGAAGACTGCAAAAGATTCATGGGAGAGACACCTTTTTCACTTCAACAGATTGTTTCTCTGGGCGGACTCTTGGTTTGTGAAAATTCTATGGCACAGTAGAAGTACCTCTTTTCCTTAAGCATAAAAACACTCTTTAAAAAGTGCAACTCTGTCCAAATTTCCATGGTTTTGTTTTGCTTTCACTTGTGAAAGGTTTGTCGTAAAGAAGGAGGCACTAGGAAAGAAAGGTGTTTAAAGGTTTACTTTGATTTCTTATCATTTCCTTTTTTTGTTTTCTCATTCTGTTAGTAATAAACCTTTCTGTATATTGCAACTGTGGACCTTGTTTTGCCCCGAAGTTCCTTTACATTTTCCTCAATAAATCCATATTCCCCTTATGCATATAATCGAATTCCGTGCGTTTGGCGTTTAAACCAGCATCAAACCACTTTAAAGTTATGTTAGCAGTTTGTATCAACTTTGTTGCAACCAGACCTTTGAGATATAATATATAAAAATTATTTTGCCTAAAACTACTGGAGAAAAAGAGTCTCTTTACAAAGCCAGAAATGTGTAGCCTATCATACAGCCAAGTCCATCTGCTCTACAGTCCTAAATCCTAAATATATAACTTAATTGTATTCAAATTTCCTTTTGATATCCTTTGCTTTTCTACTTCCTTCATGTATATTCGTAGCTCTGTACATTATTGTTGTACAGTTATATAGTTCCTAGCTAGCCCAATTCTTTTCCCTACCCTGATAGGCAGAAAGACAAAATACATTCCAGAGGCTCCAAGGAACAAAGCCGACAGACCCCCTTGTATGTCCAAAGAAGATCCCATTTACGGCCAAAAATTGCCCCCTCTTTATACCCTTAATCTCAACCAAACACAACTGAAACCAAGGCGAAGCCTAACAGAACGTAGCAGCAGAAGGGCACCCATTGGCTGGCACAGCTGCGGTGCTGCTGTCCACGTGTCCTATCACCCAATCAGCTTCCCATTCATATGCTGTCCACACGTTCCTCCAGCCAATCACAA
>VYXC01010339.1:570258-673532 GCA_013397175.1 Platysteira castanea | reverse complement strand
CACCCCAGAAAATCTTTGTTCCACCTGGAATTCTAAAGGAAAAAGACTCCGAGCTATGTCATATTGCTGAAGGCAAAATAAACAGTATAAAAGTAGACTGTACCAGACCCACTTCGGTGAACAGGGGAATCTAGTGCGATAGAGGCTACATTCTGTGCCGTTCACCCAGCTCCGACTACCTGGGCTCGGCACTATTTAGATTTTGATCGTGGCGTTCGTTTTTCTTGCCAAGACTTTTTGGTAATTTAATAAAGCATTTTATTTTCGTTGCTATAAAATTTGGCTCTCATTTATATAATTTTGTATTGCTGCAAGTAGGGATCTACATGTGGTGAGTTGCCATAATACATTCATGGTAATACAACTTATTAAAATATGTTAATACCATGGTAAGTGCTTAGCTGGTCATATCCTCAGGATTCTTCTTTCAACATATTTTCTTTCAGATGCGATAAAACTGTGACATATAATAGAGCTATTAGAATGTGGCAGCTATAACATAGACATCAAAGATTAATTTTTTTTATTATGATTAACATCTGTGGTAATAGCAGTACACCTGCCAACATGCCTCAAATGTGAATCAGTTCTTTTAGCAATAGCTTATATTTGTTCAGTTTGATGATGTCTTTACAGGGGCTACCCACACAGATGTTGATGATTTTTTAGTTGCATTGCATGATAGAAACTGGAAAAAAGACTGACCCAACCAAACTCATTTCAAATAAACTATTAAAGAGCCATTAGATGACAACAATTCATGTTCATTTTCATCCAAAGCTGAACCTTTACCCTGAAGGGAAATTTATTACTTAAGCTCCTTCAGAGCATATATTTTATTAAAAGCAGATTTTTCTCCAGAATTAAGAACAAACAGTTTATTTTCAAAATAAACAGCATCTTCTATTTGAAGTGCAATTTGTGATGTATGCTGATAGACTGAAAACCTGATCTGTTTGGATTTGTTTTACTTTAATCAATAGAATAGAATAGAGTCTTTCAGTTGAAAGGGACCTACGGTGTTCCTCTGGTCCAACTGCCTGACCAGTTCAGGGCTGACCAAAACTCAGAGTATTGTTAGTAAGAGCTTAGGCCAAATGTTTCTTAAACACTGACTCCTTAAGGCATTGAACACCTCTCTAGGAAGCCCATTGCAGAGTTTGATCACCCTCTTGGTAAGGAATGCCCAGTCTAAGTGTCCCCTGATGGGAGCTTTGAGCCGTTCAAATGACCTGTCGCTGGATCACAAGGAGAGGGTCAGCACCTCCCTCTCGGTTTCCCCTCCTCAGAGAGCAATGAGGTCATCCCTTTGCCTCTATTTCTCCAAACCAGACAAGCCCAAAGTCCTTAGCTGCTCCTTACAGGACATTCCTTCCAGCTTTTTTGTCCTCCTCTGGACACATTCAAGGATCTTCACATCATTCTAAATTGTGAGGCCCAGAACTGCACACAGGACTCAAGGTGAAGCCACACCACAGCTGAGTACAGTGGGATAACCATCTCTACTGACCAGCTGTTTGTGCTGGGTTTGTGCTGGGTTTGTTGCACCCCAGGACCGAGTTCACCCTCCTGGCTGCCCAGGCACACGGCTGGCTCACACTGAGCTGCTGCCAACCAGCACCCCCAGGTCCCTCTCTGCAGGGCTGATCTCCAGCCACTTCTCTCCCAGTCTGTACTAGTGCCTGGCCCTACTCTGTCCTAGTGCAGAATTCGGCATTTTGACGTGTTAAATTTCCTCCCATTAGTCATTGTCCAAAGCCCTGATCTATCTAGATCCCTCTGCGATGTCTTCTGTTCCTCAAGAGAGTCAACAGTACTTCCCAATTTGGTATCATCAGTAAACCTGCTAATGGTGCATTCAACTCTTGCATCTAGATCATTAATTAATATGTTGAACAGACTTAGTCCTAGAATTGAACCTGAGGTACACCACTGGTGACCAGGTGCAGCCCCATCCGCTACAACCCTTCAAGCTCAGCCCTTCAGCCACTTCTTCACCCAGTACACCATGGAACTGCTTATCCCAGAGCTGGACAACTTGTCTGGAAGGAAGCTGTGNCCAAGACTTTTTGGTAATTTAATAAAGCATTTTATTTTCGTTGCTATAAAATTTGGCTCTCATTTATATAATTTTGTATTGCTGCAAGTAGGGATCTACATGTGGTGAGTTGCCATAATACATTCATGGTAATACAACTTATTAAAATATGTTAATGCCATGGTAAGTGCTTAGCTGGTCATATCCTCAGGATTCTTCTTTCAACATATTTTCTTTCAGATGCGATAAAACTGTGACATATAATAGAGCTATTAGAATGTGGCAGCTATAACATAGACATCAAAGATTAATTTTTTTTATTATGATTAACATCTGTGGTAATAGCAGTACACCTGCCAACATGCCTCAAATGTGAATCAGTTCTTTTAGCAATAGCTTATATTTGTTCAGTTTGATGATGTCTTTACAGGGGCTACCCACACAGATGTTGATGATTTTTTAGTTGCATTGCATGATAGAAACTGGAAAAAAGACTGACCCAACCAAACTCATTTCAAATAAACTATTAAAGAGCCATTAGATGACAACAATTCATGTTCATTTTCATCCAAAGCTGAACCTTTACCCTGAAGGGAAATTTATTACTTAAGCTCCTTCAGAGCATATATTTTATTAAAAGCAGATTTTTCTCCAGAATTAAGAACAAACAGTTTATTTTCAAAATAAACAGCATCTTCTATTTGAAGTGCAATTTGTGATGTATGCTGATAGACTGAAAACCTGATCTGTTTGGATTTGTTTTACTTTAATCAATAGAATAGAATAGAGTCTTTCAGTTGAAAGGGACCTACAGTGTTCCTCTGGTCCAACTGCCTGACCAGTTCAGGGCTGACCAAAACTCAGAGTATTGTTAGTAAGAGCTTAGGCCAAATGTTTCTTAAACACTGACTCCTTAAGGCATTGAACACCTCTCTAGGAAGCCCATTGCAGAGTTTGATCACCCTCTTGGTAAGGAATGCCCAGTCTAAGTGTCCCCTGATGGGAGCTTTGAGCCGTTCAAATGACCTGTCGCTGGATCACAAGGAGAGGGTCAGCACCTCCCTCTCGGTTTCCCCTCCTCAGAGAGCAATGAGGTCATCCCTTTGCCTCTATTTCTCCAAACCAGACAAGCCCAAAGTCCTTAGCTGCTCCTTACAGGACATTCCTTCCAGCTTTTTTGTCCTCCTCTGGACACATTCAAGGATCTTCACATCATTCTAAATTGTGAGGCCCAGAACTGCACACAGGACTCAAGGTGAAGCCACACCACAGCTGAGTACAGTGGGATAACCATCTCTACTGACCAGCTGTTTGTGCTGGGTTTGTGCTGGGTTTGTTGCACCCCAGGACCGAGTTCACCCTCCTGGCTGCCCAGGCACACGGCTGGCTCACACTGAGCTGCTGCCAACCAGCACCCCCAGGTCCCTCTCTGCAGGGCTGATCTCCAGCCACTTCTCTCCCAGTCTGTACTAGTGCCTGGCCCTACTCTGTCCTAGTGCAGAATTCGGCATTTTGACGTGTTAAATTTCCTCCCATTAGTCATTGTCCAAAGCCCTGATCTATCTAGATCCCTCTGCGATGTCTTCTGTTCCTCAAGAGAGTCAACAGTACTTCCCAATTTGGTATCATCAGTAAACCTGCTAATGGTGCATTCAACTCTTGCATCTAGATCATTAATTAATATGTTGAACAGACTTAGTCCTAGAATTGAACCTGAGGTACACCACTGGTGACCAGGTGCAGCCCCATCCGCTACAACCCTTCAAGCTCAGCCCTTCAGCCACTTCTTCACCCAGTACACCATGGAACTGCTTATCCCAGAGCTGGACAACTTGTCTGGAAGGAAGCTGTGAGGGACAGTATAAAAGGCCTTATTAAAATCCAGAAAAACTACATCCACTGCCTCCCCTTCATCCACTAGTTGGGTGACCGTATCATAGAGGGCTATGAAATTGTTTAAACAAGACTTTCCCCTATGAACTTACACTGACTGTGCCTGATGTTTGCGGTATTCTTTAAATACCTTTCAGTATCACCCAGTATGACGATCTCAATAATTTTTCCAGGAACTGAGGTTAGACTAAGTGTAGTTTCCTGCATCTTTCCTCACAGCCTTTTTATAGATGGACATAACATTGGCTAGCATTCAGTCAGCAGGGATCTTCCCAGACTTCCTTAACAGATGACAGAGTGGGATCCTGCCGTAACATCTGCTAGTTCCTTTATAACTCTGGGATGGATCCCATCAGGCCCCATGTACCTGTGAACATTCAGCCATTACAGCTGATCCTTTACAATTTTCATGTCCACAAAGGGAAGGTCACTGTCCCCACACTCATGGTCATCCAACTCAAGGGCCTGAGCAGCCCAAGGTCTACCAGTGTTATTAAAGACTGAGGCAAAAACCCACATAGAATACAGTTGGCTAATATAGTATAAATACTATGAATAATATAAATAGCAGTAACTGCTTTGCAGTAGCAAAGAAGTGTTTGCAAAGTCTAGAGTCCTTTTATAGTAGGAAGAAAACATGACAAAAATAAAAATGAGCCAGTCCGTGGCATGATAAAAGAACAGTCATGTCAAATAGTTAAGCAGTTTTATTCGGATTTACGTTTTTGCTCTTCTCTTGCAGTGTATGCTGCACTTTGAGAAAATGAATCAGCATCAGAAATGCAACACAATTAAAAAGGGGATATTGTGATACTACATCCTAAAAAAGCTAAAATTAGGAAGTAGTTTAAAAACTACCTGATGACAGCACTTTTTTTTAACAAGACAAACTATGTTATTATTTAATTTAATAAATTTAAGTGGCAACATGTACTCTTTATAACACAGCTGCACAGTGTCCCTTCATCTTTAGTATTTTGTTTAAATTAAGGATGTTATTAATAGCATTTAAATGATGTATGTGCTCTTAGCAATCCATATATTCATGAATTGAACAAAGTTTTTTAAAACATTACTGTTTCAACTTTACAAGAATTTCTGTGGGATGTTTACTTGTCTGCTTACAAGGCTTATAGAATAATGGGTGTCCACTTACTGATACCTGTGGAGCTTACAGGCTGGTTTCAGTGGGATCTGAGATCAAAGAAATAATTTGACTTCTGCAAGTTTTATAAAAGTAGGTGAACAAAGAAGGAGAGAGAGATGCTGCAAGTGCCCCAGACAGAGGAAAGGGATGTTACCTGAATTAATAAGTAAGACATCACAGAATCTGCATGGAAGCAAGACCTCATGAAGACCCAGCTGTGGAGAAGCTTCAGACAAAGATCTCATCAGACTCTAACAGTTATAACATACAAATATATAAGAAATCAGGAATTGTTAGATCAACTATTCCCAGAATTGGTTGGTATGATCTATAACTTTGTATTCTTTTCTTGTAATATTTCCCTCAGAAGTTTGAAAAGCATAATGCCATAAATCCTGAAAGTTTAAGACAATATCTGAGTTTTTGAAATGTATCCACTTATTTTTTTTTCCAAATCTCTTATACCTTGTTCAAATTCTCTTAAAATAAACTTATTGTCAAGAGAAGATTCCCTTTTAATCATAGATTCCCAGAAAAAACAAGATTATATTTACACTTTACCATATACTTCATCTTGTGTTTTGGTACATTGATGATACTACAGAAGAGGAGTCAGTACACTACAATGCACCATGACAAGAGGCAATGTGTACACATAGTGTCGGGGAAAATTCTGGCTGAATGTGAGAAAAAAAAAATCTTAGTTATTGAGAATAACCCCACTCTAGATTTCCTTCTCTCAGATGGGGCCAGAAATTGTGTCTTCAGATTTCTTCAGTGTGTTTGTACACTGCAGTCATTGTAGGAAAGATAGTTGATTCACACTAAATTCTCTATTTCTTTGCAAAAAACATCTTTCACGGCAATTTCTCACCCTATCGGTCTTTGGTTTCTAATCTCTTAGAATTTTTTAATTCTTCATCCCATCCCACCCTCTCTCTCTGAATTCACAACTGTTGTTTACCATATTTATTTCTTTGTCCATTTTGGCTAGTAACCAGGAATAGGGAAAAAAAATTGTTAGAGAGTAAAGTGCTCCATAATTATTCTTTATTTGGAACATCTGATGATGCCCACTGTGATAGGAGGGTAATGGGGGAGGAAATTACTTACTTATCAGATATCCTGTTGTCATTGCTATGTTGCTGTTGAAAAACATTCTTTTTCCTTAGTAGTTCAAAATTCCATTTCAATCTGGAACTGTCCCTGTTCAGGTTCTGTATCCTAGAATTGAACAACAGCTGAAATTGTATTCTCTGCATAGACCCTTCTAAATCAATTCTTTTTATTTGTTTATTTTCAGATCTTGCCAATGCTGTTGAAGGTTTAAGTTTCTAATTCTATTATCACACGATATGGTGTGGGAATCACCTCATGTGGCCTCATTACTTACATTTGGACCCAGATAGATATTAACAAGAAAAAATGAGCCTTTTGTAAAAATCTGGTGTACTACCAATGCTCTAGGTCCTCTGTAAGGACTACTAGGCCTGACATAATTTTTCTGATCTTGATATGGGATATGCTGTGTATATCTGTATGAGTATTGCAGGTGTATTATATACCTGTGTTTAACAAACTCTGAATGCTGACAAATTCGTTCCACAATTTGGATCTCTTTTTCTTCTCTTTCAGGATGTTTTCCTCTAAGATAATTATCAAGTACCAGTAGGCTTAGAGCTTTAAGGCACATTGCTGAAACCCGAACTGTTGGTTAGCTTAGAAGCAGAGATTCCCCTCTTTTTTTTCCTTCTCCAGTTCCAACTTGCTGCTAACTAGAATTCACCAAGACTTCCTTGATAAATAGGGTTGTGGGTTTTATCCATTGTGGAGTCTCTTATACCAGCTGAAGTGTTTTCTTTACAGAATTTGGTTGTAAGAATTATAGAATTACTGGTTTGGGAAATTTAAACCAATTTCAAGAAAACCAAGGTTTTACTTGTCATGTTTCAATCAATTACTTGGTTGACTTCCAGTTGAAAGCCTTGCCAGAATTATGGAAGTAGAAGGCCTCAGAATATGCGTGCACTGTTCAAGCAGTAGAGAACAATCCTGGGGTTGCTCAGACACATGCAGAGGTATTTCTTGCACTCAAAAATGCATACGGAGACAAATTAAGATCTTACTATCAAGACAACCCAACATTTCATATTGCCAAATGGCCTGCAGAGACAGGTCAAGAAATTATTTCAAGTTCTTCATGATTCAAAGTCTTATTCTCCAAGCTATTTATGAGTCTTGCTGAAAGCAAGCCAATTCCCATACTCAGAATGCAGTTTTGCTGTTGAAAAAGCAATCAATGATCTCTGTAATTTAACTAGTAAGTACATTTACCAAAGCAAAATAATGATTTTTTTGGTAACTACCTTGTATTAAGGGTTTTTATTTTTTATTTTTAGTATATTCTTAGTCCGTCTGTCTGCTGTGTTTTATGTGTGTGTCTTTGTCCCCTGATTATAAACTCCTAGTACTGTTAATCTCTTTTGGAATCAAATAATTCTAGGAAATGAGCAAATTAACAGCCCTTGTTTTCTTGACAGATAGCTTTGATTTGTCTTGTCTACTGCAACTAACTGTGTGTCTTACTTAATCTAATAAATACTAAGCTGTTTGTCTTACACATCTAAATCACAAACTTGGCAGCAAATCTCTTCTTCCTTCTATTGGTTTTTATCTTCTGCGTTTTTCTCCCTTGAGTAACATTAATATGGTATATGCACTACAATGCCAAATGCAATATTAATTCTTTACCTAAGTTAGGGAATGTAAATACATAGTGGCATTGTCTTCTGCTTATGCATAAATATACATAATACACTATGACTAGAATTTTTGAGTATGAGTGTTATTCCCATTTAAGGACCTAATATATTTTTTTATATTAATTTAATAGTGAAAAATAATTTGGGGAAAAAATAGCATTTTAGTGTAACTTTAAAGGGCATGATATGTTCTATATGAAAGAAAGAGAACATCTACTCTTTGTTCTTTTCCTCCTAGCTTTTTATGTTGGAAGGTTATTACATTCTTCAGACGAACATTTTCATGCTGACAAACTGTGCTTCACAAACACTTCAAATGGAGTCATATCTGGAGGTATCTAGTAAAATGGTCAGTAAGGAGTCAAAGATGCATTTCAATGACAAGACTGTAATTAACGAATATCTTCTCTGGCCCTCACCTTACTGTTCTTTTTTCCAAAGATTTGTCTTAATAAATGTGTTTTATGCTTGTTTCATATATGTACATAGCACAGCCCTACTGTTTTACAGACTCATTCCTCTGTTTCTCGTGTTTAAAATCCTGAGTGTTTGGGACTGCAGGATTTTCACCACCAGCCCTTTCTCATATGAATTTCCTTTTGCTTTTTCTCATGTCCATCATTTAGAACAGAGTAAACAATAGTCATACTTCACATGTATGCCTACAGATAGCTCAGGAGGGTATGAATTTTAGTGACTGTAGTTTCTGAAGTCAAGTGACTAATATTATCAGTACTCAAAGATCATTGATTTCCCCTGAGCAGTGTCCATTGTCAGACTTTAATGGGTTTGGAAAATGCTGTTTTTACATGTTAACTGCTCTTCATAGTAATGGCTTGTAATAGTGGACATTTTTGTATTTTATCTTGCTTTATACTTTCACTTTTAGGACTGAAATACCTACACAGAAGCTGCAAATAACTTCTTCCAAGTCTTATATTAATTTAGTTTTTGGTAACAACAAATGCTAATTTAAGTCCAAAACTCAATTATAATGTCAAGAAATATGGTGACAATGCCATAAAACTTTATCAAAAGGTTTTTATGAAACTTGATTAGGATTTTTTCACTGGCATGAATTGAAATGATGTTATCTTGCTGAACTGAATGCGTAACAAAGCCTACAGAGGCACATGTATACATTTATTGCTTATTTAGTAAGTATGTTATTTCATTTTCAAATCTTCATGAACTTTCAATGTAATAAGATACCATATACAGCCTCCTAGTCTCATGTGATCTTCTTCACAGTCTTGTGACTTGGTAACTGTTGGGGCTCACCCCCCCGGGGGGACGCATGGCGGGGCACGGGGTCTCTGGGACCCTGCTCTCAGGTCACACGTTCTCGGGCTCTGTTCGCTATTGGTGGTTTCGTGTTGCCAGGGCCGGGAAACTGCGGGGGTTTTCCCAGAGGAGTTTAGCCTGTGCCTGACTCCCAACAGGGAGGATGGAGGAGAAATAAAGATCAAATGAACACTCATAAAAAATCGTGTCCCTGATTCCTCCATGGGCCAAAACTGTCTCTAGAAGGCTTTCCTGACTGCAAGAGGTAACTGTCATGGTTTAATCCCAGCTGGAAACAAAGTACCCCACAGTTGCTTGGTCACTCCACCCCCAGTGGGGACATGAATCAGGCTGAGATAAGAACAGTTTGATTATTAACAAATTAAACAAATTTAAATAATTATAATAATAATAGAAAGGAGAAAGAGAGGAATAACACCAGAGAGGAGCAAGTGATGCTCAACACCACTGCCCTCCACCCACTGAGTGATGCCAAGCCCGTTCCCCAGCAACAATTGGTCCCTCCCAGCCAATCTCTCCAGTTTATATACTAGGCATGATGCTCTGTGGTATGGAATATCCCTTTAGCCAGTTCAGGACTCCTGTCCTGGCCATGCCCTCTCCCAACTTCTTGTGCACCTGCTCACTGACAGAGCACATGAAACTGAAAAGTCCTTGACTTCGGGCAAGCACTGCACAGCAACAACTAATACATCAGTGTGTTATCAACAGAATTCTCATACTGAATCCAAAACACAGCACTGTACCAGATACTGGGAAAAAAATTCTCTCTGGCAAACCAGGACAATGGTACAAGGCCTTTTAGATGTTACAGAAAATATTATCTACGACTGCAGCTTTAAAGGGGAATCCTGAAGCATTCTTGATAGTTTTTAGATTCATTTAGATTAAGTGGGTTTAAACTTTTGAAAATTCAGGAAAACACAGCATGATGGCAGATGTCCAGCCACATCCAGCTGTGATTTACCTTTGGTGACCAGAGGGATATGGGATCTTTGATTTGGCTGGCTTATTTGCTGAGGCTGGTGCTGCCAAACCATGTTCACATATGAATGGTATCATGTACTAGAGAAAATCTTAGGACAAATTGTTGTATCAATGGAATTTCTGGTTTCTACTCCCTCCCTCCTAAGTCCTTCTAATGTTTTAATGTTTCTTAGTCCCAGGAAGACATGTATAAAGTGGAACAAAAATTTTTGAATAAATAGAAAACTTTGTTTGAGATGATGTTCCATGCCAAAGAATAAAGCTTTCTTCTTTGTGTTCAAAGAGTGATTCAAGACTGACATATCATATAACTGCAATTTATTAAAGATCTTGTGCATTGCCTGTGGATGGTGCCATTTGGCATACTTTCACAGATGGGTACAGAGTGCTTCTGTCAGTGCTTGAATATAGTATTGATTTAAGAGGTCAATCTTTATTGTCTAATTCAGTGCCAAGTTAAAGGTGAAGTTAAAAGCCTTGTGAAGGGACTGTGTGTGTGCTGACATGTAGAAGAAAAACTTAAAAGCAGGTAGCGGGAGCAAATTACAACATGCTACCTACTCTGGAGTAGGGAGACACCTTGGCTTTTCATTCTATATGGTGATTTTTAATCAATACTAACTCTATTTTTTCTTTCACTGTTGTTNGCAATCCAGTAGGTAAGGCTGCTTGTGCCGTTCCAAACCTCAGACTATATCCAGGTGGGAATGTTTGGCTCCTTCCCCCTGGGCAGAGCATCTCACAATGGAAGGGTGAGTCAAGAGGCAAGGTATTGACGGGCTATTAACAGGAGATAGTCCAGGAGCAAGTTATCCATAAGGCATGCAGCACGGCATTGTTGGGCCCATTAACAGAAGATAGTCCAGAGGGAGGAGGGAAGGAACATTGCTACACCTGGTTTCAACAGCTCATGAAGATGGTAATAGAATACACTGTAACCCAGGACAACTGTATAAAATTCTGCTTTTCTAGGGAAGTAATTCTAATTGTTCACACTTTCTGCCTATCCTGCCTTAATTATTTTTAAGGCATTGTCCAATTTCAACCAAACTAGACACAAATAGAAGCTAAACCTTCCTAAGTTTCTATAATTCAGCAACATGTATTGTTTTCCAGCTGAGGCAGATGTTCAGTCTGAGAAATAGAAGCAAATTATCTGTTAAGCCTGTGTTTACTCGTTTCTTGCATATATATAATTTTTAAACATGCCTAAAACTGCAATCAATTATGGCATATAGTGTCTCTTACTGAGTCAAACAACAAGGAAAAAGAAAAGGGTGAGAAGCATGAAGTGAACCAGAAATATTGTAAAGTGAGAAGTCACTGAGCGATCAGGTTATAGTGGTAGGTAGCTGAAGCAAGTCTGTGGAAGGCTAGATTCATTATTTCTCTACTCATTAAACCACTTGTTTCTGCTCCTCTAAGTAATTTTTTTTTCTAGAAGAGAAAATTGGATTGATGCTGACAGCATCTGTTATTGGCAAGGCTAGTTCCTTAGGACCTTATTAACCCCTTTCTACCCTGCTATAACCCTGAGTGCCTTTTTGAAGAGAATTTATTAAAATATTCCATGACTCTGAAATAATGCCAGAGAACAAAAAGGAATAGAGTTATGGGAGACTGAAGGATGGCAGGTGATTGAATTTCTTTCTGTAACAGTTCTGTAACAGTTTATGGCCAAGTTTTTTCAATTTTTAGTGTTAGTATGGATGCTTGAAAGTAGACACCTGGAATGTCTCTATAGGAAGTCTTAACAGTCTTCCACAGAAAGCTTACTGAAGTTAACCTGTTTGCTATTCTATGTATCTTACCAGACACATACGATACCAAAGTCTTCTGTTTCCTAGTGGATGAAGCGATTGGTTCATCCAAAACATCTTGCATTTTAACTCCTATATTTGCTCCTGTGTCTTAACTATATCAGATTTACTCTCTTTTCTACCTCCAAGATCCTGTTATATTTATGAAACAAGGTCCATCTTGGATAGTAGCACATGGTGTCTTCTACCCTTCCTGCAGGGTAGGAAACCTATTTTTGAAGGTTTTTCTCTTTTTTGTATTCTTGACTTTGTATCTGTGTCCAAGTTAACAGATACCTTTCTTCATACAGAATATTTTGTACATTATCCTTCTTTTTTAATTAAATTGAGATAAAAATAAAAGAAATACCATCAACACTGAGTATTAAAAAGATACTGGCTGTTTAGGAATTATTTTTAAAATTCTATGGGTATTCTTAGGCAAGTTATTCTGAAGAAGGTGTGAAAAATGTGGAAATAGCAAGATGGAATGGGATAAAATATTGGAAAAGAATGACACAAATAGGAAGTAGAATGTGTTCAAAGATAAATGAATGTATATCCTAATGTTATGCATGTTGCTTAGCAACAGGCAGTAAAAGTGTGGATGAACAAGTGAGTACAAAAAGTAATTAAAGGAAAAAGGCATGTCCATGGCATGGTATGGATGATTACCAGAAATACAAAAAAGATGAGAAAAGCAAAGATGGAGAAAAAACAGATTTAAAGAATGTGGTGAGAAATACTGAAACTTTTTTTTATTCTTTGTAGATGGATTTTTTTCGCTGTAACATTGGCTAGAAAAAAAATAGGCAGCAACGTCCCCTGTAATAATGCCTCACTATAATATAGCTTACTCTAAGGAAAAAGAAATTTGAAAATGTGAATTGACTATAAAAAAAATGTAAAACACTCCCACAAAATAATAAATGGAAAATACAATATAAGTTTATTTGGCAACATAGAATTATCACAGAGTTTTAATTACTTCAGTTACTTAGAAAATGAGGATTTGAAATAATACCATTCTTTTTTAGCAAGAATCCAATTTGCTTGTCTCTGAATCGCTTCTCCGAAGAGTGTGTCCATGCTTTTTCTTCTAAAGCCTTATTTTCTAATGCACAGACAAAATATCTTATAGTACAGTGTTTCACTTAACTGTCTTCAAATATGATTAAGAATTTTTTATAAAAAAATCTATAGAGTATTAGCCTTTTTTCTTCTCTTTAAACATTAGCTGAAGATAGAGTATTTTATAATCAAAGGTAGAATAAGATATAGTTCTGGAGAGCATGATCAGTGGAAATTTCTTAAATACTTGATTAGTATATAGTACTTCTCATCAGTGCATCACAAATTTCTTTGTATAAGAGAGAGTGTCATTATTTCATTTCGTAGAAGTGAAATGTGGTGATCTCATGGTAAAATATCTGTCATATTTTAAGTGTTCTTTAGATGAAAAAGCTATTTTCTTTTGCTTTTTTTTTTCCTCTTCACTCTTGTTTGCAGTTTTTGGAAGGTATAGGAATGTTACACTATGAATGCTGAAACAAAATTTCTCTGTATTTAAGGATCATAAAAGGTCTTTGAGTTGGGAGCTAGCTTTCAGCTTTCCTGGGTATAGCAAGAGAATAGATGGGACAGGGTTGTAAATCATATTTTCTATAGAAAACATGGTCCAGTTGGAAAAACTGGAGGTTTTCAGACGTAACAGCTTTTATTGACATCAGAAAAACAAGCCTTTCTTTATCAGTCTTGTGTATAAATTCAGTCTTTATCTGACTTTGTGCCAGAATTCATGAGTTGTAAATGAGTATCTAGTTACTTAGGCTGAGGCACCAAACCATAGCCATCTCACACTCTTGTTGTTGCCTAGAGAAAATAGCAAGCAGAAAACTATTCTACCATAATGACTATCTAGTTTGGATTTGGCTTTTGATCTTGACTCTTCAAGCTTTCTTTAAATCTTGTACAAATATATATTCCAATTGTAGGCCTGTATGTAGATAAGTCAGTGATGCACTCTTGACTGAGATCCATTCATTTTAACAGCTGCACTGGTACTTCAGCATCTGCACAAGAATCAATTGGTTAACAAATACTGCTCCGAACTGGCCATTGAGAAACACAGGCAAGACTCCATTTTCACAGGTATGCAATTAAACATACAAACCTTTGGCTTAGATTTAAGGTAAAAATTCTGTAAAGTATTAGTTCTATAGAGTTGGTAAGAGGAGTTTAGACTTAAAACGCTTCCAAATCTTCACATTCTCTTTCATTTTACTTCCTTGGTAATATATATTGTTTTAATAGTAAAAATCTTTTCAAAAGTAACAAACTACCTGTTGTAGAAACAGAAGTTCTAACCTAAGAAGAAAGAGATTCTTTAAAAATATATTTGTTAAAGCAGACATAGCCATGTGCTTTGCTTAGAGGGAATAATCAATCTTGTGGTAATTGCAGCTAATAAAAGTCCTGACCAAAGACACAATAACTGTGATGCTTCAGGGTCCATTCCTGGACCCATGTGATGACTAATTTTTCTGATGTTGAATAGGAAAGTAACCAGTGAAGTGCTGGATTTTGAATGGGAACCAAATTTTACATTATTCCCAGAGGGTGATTTCAGTATAGGATTATCTTAAAGAACTCTACCATGTACATAGTATACGAGGCTGGAAGGGACCTCAAGGATCATCTGGTCCAACTTTTATTGGCAAAAGCACAGTCTAGGTAACATCTTCCAACACCCTGTCTGGATCTTTTAAGTGTCCATCACTGAGGAATCCACCACTTCCTTGGGAAGATTATTCCAAGGGCTGATTTTTCTCATTGTGCAAGAATTTCCTTCTGGGACCAATTGGAATCTCCTTAGGAGTAACTTGTACCCATTACCCCTCATCTTTTTTATGTAACTCCTTGTAAAAGGGGAGTCTCCATCTTGTTTGCAGCCATCCTTTATATACTGGAACATGGTAATAAGGTCTCCTCCAAGCCTTCTTTTCTCAAGCCTGAACAAACCCAGATATCTCAGCCTTTCCTCATGTGGCCGACTGTTCCAGTAGCAGAAGGCAAGTAATTCTGTTCTTATTGCTTTTAGAAACATTTGTCATTGGTCAGATTAACATATTAATCTCAGTGATAACCTTCAGACAGCCTTTATGGGTGTGTGTAATGGCATACCCGGCTGCTAAGCACATCCATAGGCGTGTCTCACCATTCTCAGAGGATGTCTTCAGGATACTTCTCAGGCCCTGGTTGCAGACTCACAGGATGATGTAGACATATAGCCAAGACCTCTCCTAGCAGCAGCACTGGGAATGATGCTAATGAGACAGTTCAGTGAGATGTAAATGTATAGTTTCTAGATCTAGGTCAAAACCAACCATCTGCTTTAAATTCAATGTCCCATACTAACAACGGCACATAAGTGCCATTGAGAGTTACCATCTCATCTAGCTTGAACAAAAGGAATGGCAATTATAGTTTTAATAATGCTGTTTGGTTAACAGGTTTCTGAAGTGTCCCTTATTCTTCTTTGGCTCAAACTTGAGCTTTCTGGACCATTACAAAGTGCCATTAGTGTTTTTTATAAGTTACAGGAAAGACCATGCTTTTTACAGCTACCATTTAGAGGCAATTAGAACTATCAGACAGTATAGCCAGGTTCTTTATGTTGTTACATTCTCAAATGGAATTATACCAGAGCTGAGGGAAGTGAGAAGTAATATGGGGTTTAATTCTTATTTGACAGATCAAAAACTGAATCGGAGAAATGAGATATACGGAAGATAACACACAAACTCTGTAGGTGGAACATAAACTGAAGAGTTTATGACTGTAGACAGATATAGGGATCCCAAAGTCATTCTCTTTTCCTTGGACAAGTTTTTTATCTCCCTGTTTAACTAACCATTACAGCATCCATTTTCCAAGACATTCAGTATCATAGTTCTATTACTCAGTGTGCATGGGTCTATGTCCTTTAGCAAAAGGAAACAAATTCAGAGCAACTGCATGGCTCCTGCCATCTTTTTGAAATAATTACATGGGGGTTTGTATTTTGCCTCAGGTTCTGTGTGCGCCTTACCTTCATTAACTCTGCTCAGAAAGCAAAGTAAAGCGCAAACTGAAATGACTGCACCACAGCTGCTAAAATTAGGCAAAGTTTGCAGTTTTGTCATTGGAGACCTGGTACTAACCTGCATTTAGTCTTGCTACGCAGTTATAGGTGGTACTAGAGTTATAAAGGTGGGCACTGAAAAAACCTAGAAACAATGGAGACCAGCAGAAAAGGAAATAATTACCTGGGTTTTATGCTAACATTGAAGAAGAAATAGAGCTAAAGCCAGCTGCCTTCTCCTTCCATCTTCTCTCTACAGCAATTAGTACTGAAACACAGTTCTCTCCAGAGAGTCCCGAGTCTTAAAACATGTGTTGGCAGGGTTATAGGTGATATGGTAATTATTTAAAGATGAATCAATTATGGACACTGAAGCTGTAGGCAACATGTTACTTTGACTCATATTTCAGAATTTTCCCAATTTTCATTAAAACAAGTGGTCATATAATGCCCATGATATGAATAGATTCCACAGTTTTTTAACAAGAAGTAAAACTATGATAACTTGATCTTTGAGCTCTGGAGGTCAAAAATATAACCTTTTTGTAGAGCTCATTAAAATGAACATGATAGATATGTGCAACCATATAGGAAGTTTAGAAGACTCTGTCAGTAAAAAGACTTTCTTTAACTAGAAGCCCCTACCTGCCCTATGTGTGTATTTGTTCATGATTACTTGACAATACTAATTATCTTACCCACCTCCTCTCTTTCATAAAGACACATAATCAGTAGCAGGAGTTCTGCAAGGTACCTAAGAAAAATATGGAGCCTGAAGCAGTTTCTTTTCTATGTACTGAATATGGCTCAGGATCTTAAGTTTAATATGTGAAATTTCTTGTCCACATAAACCCATTAATATCTTGTATTTATCCTTTTTTTTTTTTTTTTTTTTTTCTGTAAAATAAGTACCATGAATGTTAAGGTTCCCCAGAAGCATTACAATTGAATTCTTTAAGTGGTTAAAACTGTATAACTTTTATGGACTCTGCAGATCTTGATAACAACTTGAAATTCTGTGCTCCAGTTTTGAAAATTAAAAACGTAATGTTATTAAAAGTTATTAAAAACATAATGTTATTAGAAAAAGGTGTTTCAAAACCATGCTCCTAGTATACTTTTATTTAGACACTAGTAATATATAAAAGCTTACTGGATAATAGTTTGAATTGAGTAATATTTTATTGTAGGCATAGCAAAATTATTAGGGTTGGAAGGGACCTCTGGAGATCTAATCTAAGGCACTGCCACCTAGAGCACAAACTTATCCAGGTGGGCTTTGAATGTCTGTAGAGAAGGAAACTCCATGACCTCCTGGGCAGCCTGTTCAGCGCTCTGCCACCCTCAATGGAAGCAAGTTTATTCCTGTCTTGAGGCAGAACTTTTTGTGTTTTAGTTTATGGCCATTGTTCCTTGTCCTGTGGCTGGGCACCACTGAAGAGAGTGGCACCATCCTCTTGGCACCCGCCTTAGAGATATTGACGTGCATTAATGAGATCCCCTCTCAGCCTTCTCTTCTCTAGAACAGGCCCAGCTCTGACATTCTCTCCTCATTAGAGAGATGCTTCAGACCCCTCAGCATCTTTGTGGCCCCTGCTGGACCCTCTCCAGTAGCTGCTTGTCTTTCCTGTACTGAGGAGCCCAGAACTCAACACCAGCACAGCAGATGTGGCCTCTCTAGGTCCAAGTGGAAGGGGAGGATTGCCTCCCTTCACCTGCTGGCCACACTCTTTCTGATGCACCTCAGGGTATCATTGGCCCTACTGGCTACGAGGGCGCTGCTGGCTCATGGTCAACTTGTGTCATACAAATCAAGGAAAAATAATTCACAGCTCTTGTTTCTTTGTAATCAAATCAAATATTCAAAAGTAATTCCATAATCTCAAATTATCCAAACCAGGGCATTTCTGTCTCTTAGATAGTCAAGATTTTGTGTGAGCATACAGAGATACCATACATATATGGCCATACAGAGAGATCATACCTAAAATTAGATGAAATCATGTTCTATTTAACTATAACTGATTTATTTACTATAGGTATAATTCCACTGTGTTCTGTTTTACAGTGCCCATTTCTTGTGCTTCAAGCCTAGGCTGGAGGAGCCCCTTGTAACTGTCAGAAAATCATGCCATTTTTGTGCTGATTTTATCGTTTGCTTCCTGTGTTTTCCTAGCTTTTACCCACTAGTTTCTTTCCTGAGACTGCACATGGAGCTGTTGCAGGTGGGAGGTTTTTGGCAGAGGCATTAACTTGTAAGAAACTAGATTAACACTGTAACTGGGTAGTAATTGGTTTAATGGTTTTAAGAATTTTAAAGATCATAGATAAGATCTGGTAGATTGAAGGTAGAGTCCTCTGTCCAGTAATAAATCTCTTTGAACAGAGCCCAGTTCCTCCAAATATACAGTTGTTCAAAGTACTTGATACTATGAAGAGTAGGGGAAAAAGGCATAAATCCCATACTTTGTTTCATTTTTAATAGTTTCTTTGATTAAAATTGTGTTATTATACACAGCAATTTGAGACATTTCTGCTTTTGGGACAGATTCTATTTTAATATGAACATATAAAAGTTGTTACACGTGAAGAAATGTGCATGGCTATTTCCATCACAATTATTAATTTCTCTTGTATTTGTGGGACAGGATTTCATCCAAAGACACGGAATGGAATTATAATTTGTTTACTTGTGTTCTCAGTAACATCTCTTTAGATAAGCTTGGGAAGATCTTTCCAATTTATTTTTATTTCTATGACAGTTTCTAGTAATTTTGAGGTCAGCTGACAAGAGGGTCTTTCATGCTTGAAATCATGATTAGTGGAGGCAAAATAAGCCTTTTGTCAACAGAATCTCTTAGGTTTTTAGGTGTTTTCTTGAACTTCCTTTTGGACTTCTTTTAGCAGAAATGAAAATGGTGTTCCATAAGGTACTTACTTTTGATGCAAGTTCCACTTAGATATTTCATTATGTAAGTCTAGATTTATAAAAGAATCCTACATATTTCTACTATGTAGTTGCAATTATTTGGTCTAGTTTATGCAACCTGTTACTCTCTTCCTGTTCTTCTATTTAATTTTATTTACTTACTCCCATAGATCTTGAGATTTAACAGGTTTTTTTCCCTAAAAATGAATCCCAGCTGTTCTTGTATCTTCTTAGTGAGTGGTCTGTTGAAAGCTCCGAACAGCTAAGAATATATGCCTACAACAGTAGATTTGCCTGTTCTCCTGTTCAAAGGCAAGATGTTCCTCACCACACTCACCACACCACATTTATAAAAATATATCCACAAAACAGGTCCATTCAGCTATTGCTGCATTCTGTTTCTTCTTTGATTGGACATTTCTCTAAGCACCTGAAATTGTAAAAGACAAGCAATGGATGTATATATTATAATGCCTAGAATAGTCTATTTAAATGCTTTTCCTAAAAACCTGTTTCACCAATGGTTTAAAAGAGGAAGTGTGCAGTTCCCCAGTATTCCTAAAATCCTTATTGAAATTATTGCTTTTCTAAAATTGCTGTTACTGTAAAATCAGTGAACTCATGTTTCTGGTGAAGAACAGCTACGTAAATATGAAAAGACTGGTACATGGTTCATACAGATACACTGCAGTTTGATTCTCTTCCTGAAGAAGCTGACAATATTAATATCCTCAGAATTTACATAAACAGATACAGGAGTTCTGACTCTTATCCTGCATGTGTAATCTTGATAATATTTTCTTTTATTTCAAATATGTATGAGAAAGTAATGTTGAAGTGTTCATTTTATTTGTACAGGTTTAACTCTGGAAAGCTAAACTGGAATTCAGTTTTTGATACATTAGTAACTTGAAATTATGTATGTTAACAAATCTTATGATGATTAGAACATACAATTTATTGCCAGTAGCTCACTGCTTTTCTTCTTCTTGAAACTGTTTTTTTACATATTCTGTTATACACATGACATATATTTTTCAGAGTGTACGATTCTTGTAGCATACTGCTTTCCATGCCTTCCTCATATTTACATCAAAAGTTTTCCCTGACTTGAGTGTATCAGCCATTTATGACTAGGTTGGGGTTTTTTTTTAACTTAGTTGAAAACGCCAGCAACCTGTTTCCCCTGGAAAACATATTTAGTGAAATTACAGTCTTGTTTGCCACATGGTGCATCATACAGATGGATGATTATTATGCAAATCTTTTGATTAGTGAGTTTCTGCCATTCTAGGAATCATTTGCTTTATGTGTGTTGGCTTTGTACACAATTGGTTTCATTCTTAGGATGATCTGGAACTGTGCCAAATCTTTGATACAGGTTTTTTATAACTTCATACTTTTTTCTTGTATTTATGGTTTGTTCTACTTTCTTTGTTCATGAGGCAAAGGAAGTAACTTTTACTTCAATTTACCATATAAGGTAAATTATATGGGATATAATGCAAGGAACATCATGCCATGCTGAATGAAATCAGTAGCAAAATTTGCATCTTTCCATTATAGACTCTGCCTCCATCATTATAGGCATATAAGACTGATGAGGGGAGCAGTCCAATAAAATATTTCATTTCGTTTTCAACCAGAATCTAACCTGATGATTCCTACTAGCTTTTCTACAATAAGCACATTTTGTAGTTGAGCTCTGGACAGTTTGATATACAGTGCTAAGAGTCTGGGTTTCTTTAATTTCTACATGGTTCATAAAGATTCTGCATAGGAATTGTATCTTCAGTTCTTCATCTATGAACACGGAATTGTATGTGAAAAGAAAATGTTACTTTTTGTAGCTAGGCCTGCAGCTAACCCCACTGTTAGATTTAGATTTCTTAGTTACAAGGGGCTAAGGTCTGTGAGGGATGGAATGCATTCAGTATATGATTAAGTAAGTTCCTTACTAACTTTACGTACTCTGTACTGCAATTTGTTATAGCTTATGGAAAAAAATGCCAGAGTTTTTCCCACTGTCTCAAGCAGGCATAATATTAATAAAAATTAAAAAGCATTCCTAAATGGTATAGTTGATGTGCATGGACAGGAGCATCCAATTTCTTATTTCTCGGGAGAGGTAAAAAGTAGCCCTTAGTACAGCTGAGACCCAAGGAGGTATGAGTGATGTCATTTGGGCTGTCCCAGAGAATGGTAAACTGCACATCAGGATGTGTTCCAGGAGTGGATTCTTGTAAATTAAGCTAATCCTTTATCTTTGTCACAAAACTTTCTAATGAGTGAGTCTCCTGAACTGAAATTTAGGTTTTTAAATGTTTCATTACTTGCAATATATTGATGTTGCGGAAATACCTCAGATAAAACCAGTATAAAATGATACTGTTGTAACTTAACAGTATAAAATGTAAAGTGGTATTCCTTAATTATATAATTCAAGGTTATAGTGAAGGAGATGGTTTCCAAGAGTAAAACAGTATTTTATGGTCAAAGCCATTGCCTTTCATCCATTTATCTAAATCAAATCATTAAAACATGTAATGAATATCTAGATACCTATCCCATGGAAAGTAGCTCTTAGTTCTTCAAAGCTTGCTGAAAATAAAGCAGTTTTATCTAAGGTAAAACCAAAATTGACTAGCTGTAAAGCCAAACTACAAAATTTACTTCATCAGAGGCATTACTGGTTGGAAATTTTGGGGCCTAGATTGTTACAGCAAGCCATTTTAGTTTTAATCTCATTAATCTGTTAATTATCTGCCTTTAATCAGTTGAATTTTAGATTTTTTAAGCCACTGCAAGGTAAAAGAATAATTGCACTGTTGTCAGACAGGGAATCATTTGAAACATGATGTTTCTGCATTTTGAAAAAAATGCATGTAGGCCATTATACTGATGGGAAATAATGTTCTTAATTCGGTTCTGAAAATGTGTTTAAACACCTGGTAATCTAAATAATGGAAGTGTTCCAGAAGTGGGTCCTGTTGCAGTGGGGTCCCTGCAACCTTCCTTGGCAGACAGCTTTGGCCCGTGGAACAATAATCAGGAACAATAATCTTGATAGATGTTCATAAATGCTCTTTATTTTCTCACAGCCTCATGGCTGGGCCTGGCACAGACTGACTGCAACAACTGCCCAGAATCATGTGAACCCCCACTAAAGTACAGGATTCACTGGGCGGAGTTACATTTGGAAAGACCAGTGAAGAACAGGATTTAGACACAATAGCATCAGGGAGCTTGGAAACCCCGTGTAACCCGACCATGCTTCCACTCCCAAGGCCCATCCCCCATAGGGGCACTTCCACAGGTCCTATTTTGAGAGACACAATTTTTGGACCTTCTTTTTCAGTCTGATTTTGTGTGTCAAGAATTTTATTACTTAATGCTGAATATTTATCACTTTTCTTTCTCTTGTGAGTTTTTCACAGTCTCAAAATGAGGTATTTGTTTTAATAAGGACCTTCTACATACCCTATCAAAATAGGAAGCATATAGGGCAAAAACTGATAAATAAATAAGCCAAATCTCTTGCTAAAAGGTTCAATATCAAATCACTTAGAATTCAGATAATTTCTTCCATAGGGAAGTACACAGTCTGGATGACTTTCTCAGCTGATGAGTGTTTTGGTTTCTTCTCTGAACTTTTTAGGTCATGATTCCTTATCCCTACTGGTTGCAAATCTCAGTTTTGCTGTCAGTTTCTCTTGAATCCTCTTGACAGTTCTATCAGTGAGTGTTGTGACCCTCAGTTCTGGTGTGACATGTGTCCTACGCTCACAGATTACAGCACTACTCTGTAGTTCCTGACAAGACTTGACTATAATTCTGTGTAGTGACTGTTCAGTGTGTAGTCATGATTGCAAGGAATTCCATTAGTAACCGAGAGCTTCCCCAGCATTAAGATCCTCATAATAATATCCTTCATCAGAATATTCTGATATGGAAAGAAAGAAAAAAGGAAGAAGGAAGGAAGGAAGGAAGGAAGGAAGGAAGGAAGGAAGGAAGGAAGGAAGGAAGGAAAAGAATATGTTTTCTTTAACAGCATTGAAGATTTAAGCAATAGTCTTGAAAGATGAATACTAATTTAGAGAAAGGAAAAAATTCAAGAATGATAATGGGAATTGGGCTGCAAATGCCACTTTGTGAACACAAGAGAACCAGGTAGCATAATTTCTTCAAATTATGATGAAATTTTAAACTGATTTATTTTTTTATTAGTTCGCGTATTTGCTTTCAGGCCCCTTCATCCATGAGAAAGATTGTTTTTCTTTCTCTGAAATAATTCATGCAAAAAATATTATTTAAACAGTGTTATCTGCACGGAAGTACTTAGTAAGTACTGGAAGTATTGGAAAATATGGTGAATTTAGGACCTGTGAACAATGTACAAATCAGTAGGGTCACTGTAAAGGACTAACAGTATTTTTAAAAAAATATATCTTAGTGGGTATGTGAATTTACTTTCATTGTTCTCTTTCACAGTTATCAGGTTAAATGTGTATTGTGATGCCACTATCACTAAAGTTTCAATAGGCAGAACTTTTCCTTCAATACAAACAAATTTACTGCTTCATTGGTTTGCATAATAAAAATGTGAGGATCTACAAATTAAAAGTATGACCCACCTCTATAACAAAAGTGATTGGATGGAATGAAGGTAAATACCATTTACTACAAATGTATAATGTTTGTCTTGCATAATTACCCACCTGAATTCACAGACAGCTATACACTTCTCAGCACTTCAATACTTTTTTCTATTGGACTGATGCTCTTTGAAAGTGTAATTTCTAAAACACTAAAAGCATTATATTCTGCACAAATGGATAAAGCTGGTCACATGCAATGAAGAAAACTGCTTTTGTAGGATGAAGGTAAGTAAACATTTTTCCTTCAAACATTCCACCACTATTGTCACATATTGACAAAATAAAAATTCAGATGTAATTTCTTCATAGAAATTGAGATTTAGTATCTTTACTAGCTCTAGTAAGAGTTGAATAAGTCAGATATAGTTGATCTTTTAACATGTAGACCATTATTTCTCATTATTTTTCACTATAGCTAAGCATTTTATATACCATAGCTGTTTAGATGTGACACTTAAAAGAAGTTTCAGTGGTGGCCTCCAAATGTGCTAAAATCTCCATGTGCTACTTTCTTTCTTAAAATTTGTTTATTTTTTTAAAACTCCCTTTATCTTACTTCTATCTAAACTATGATCTTGAATTCAATGTTTTGTTTATATATATAAATGGGGGGGGGGTCGGTGTGCATGTGCATATGTTTGTGTACAAAACTGAATGCCTGAATTCTGGCCTGGTTTATCCAGCTGTCTGATGAAAGATATTACCTTTTCCCATAAAGTTTTCAGGTTTTGGACTATCTCAGTTGAGACAATATTACAGTGATTTTATCAGAACTCATACCCTGAACCTAAGAATTTCTTTGTCTTACAGCAACTGCATATTGGAGTTCCAAATTAAGGAACTGTCTACTCATTTGGAAATGCATGGGAAGCTATTCTTCCAGAAACATGAAATTCCCTTCATAATGTGTCTAACTTTCCAGGGAGAATTAAGTAGCCTAGCCATTTTATATTTACATATACTGCCTTTCGAGCAGCTGATCAACAATGAAGAAAAAAATCAAAGTGCACAAAAGCTGCATTAATTTTCCATAAATATCTTCCCATTTGTCATTAAAAACAACGATGAGCAGTTTCTTCAGTGATCACAAGAAACTTGCCTATGGAATTCAGAAACTTAGTTTTCTTGCATTTTTAGTGCTAAGATTAGGCTAATTCAGGCTATTGAGTTATGAATTACCTTAGTGTTGAGTGTCATAAATTTCTTCGGAACTTTTATGTCCTCAGGCTATGATCTGGGTACCTTACAGCCACTCCTAATGTGTATAATGAGAGGGATTTGATGAGTGAAGGGTTGCATTCTTTCTGTCTTGTAAACAAGAAGGTTGAAACAGAAAATAGATGAGATGGCTTGGCCGGTGTCACACATGAGACAAATAGAAACACCAGTAACTGAACACAGACCTCCAGTTCTAGACTAGACCATCTGTTTGCCAGCCATATTTCTTCTTTATGATTCTGTCTATGATTGGTTATTAAATTCATATATCAGTTTTTTAAGTGGAATGACACATTCCACTGTTTATGCAGTGCCTTTCTACTTCTATGATTTCCTCTGAAAAACAGAAATTTAACTTATTTACAGAGAAACTATAAGCCTTCATAAGAAAGAATACAGTATTTATATCTAAGTAGTAAAATAGACATTAGTTGCTACTCTGCTCTCATTTGATTTTCTCTTTTGCTTCTAGAGCTCTTGACAATTTTTTGCAGTATTTCAGCATAAAATAAACAGTTGAGTCTGATCAAAGAGACTTTTTGTCATTGAGAAAACCAAATTCTAATAAAAAATGTAATTATAAATAAATTTACATATAAACTAATGATACAACATAGTAGAAGATTTACTAAATTTTCTAAAACATTGATAATTTGTGTTGTCCCACCCTTAGNGGGATGTCCAGGATCCTGGGGGCACCACCCAGGCTTCATGGGGGTGCCTTTTAGAGGTAGGTTTTCCCTGCCCCGGAGAGAGGTTTCTTGTTTTCTATGTATATTCGTTATCATGTGCAGTCTGTTCTTTCAGACCTGTCTGGAAATGGGTCAGAGGGCTTCAGGGCTCTTGTGTGGTCTTGATCCAGTCCGTGCCCACTTCTCTATCTCACTCCTGTGCTTGCACTGGACTGTGTTGTGCTTATCTCCAGGAACAAGCCGGGGACGTTTACCCCACCTCTGCATGGCCCCTTCTCCAGCCACATCTTGTTCTTTCCCACAACAATCCTTGGTTATTATCAACAATCCTTGGTTGTTGTTACCAACAGTCCATGGTTTGCTTCACAACCAAACAGCTACTGGCATTTGGAACATGCACATCAGCCTCTTATCTTCTGGGCTTCTACACCATTGTAGATTGTCTGCCTTCTTTTTCACATGATCTTTTTACATCCACACTGCTAAATAATTGGCTGTCATTACTTTCCTTGGGACTTTCGGGTATGGGGAAGCCAATCTACCTAACTCCTTTTTATGTATTTAATTTCAATTAGTTTTTACCTGGCCTTGGCATATGTAGAAGGAGAAAAAGCACACTTACATTCAGAAAGGGATTTTAAGGTGGGAAAAAAATGTTTCTTTCCACAAAAATGCTAGAGATCCTCTGTGGACATTTTACTTTTTGCTCCATACAAGCTTCCATGTTGATCAGATCTTTGGTCACTCTCAGGGTTAGGACTATATCTATGTCTGGAAAACAGAAGAGTACACACATGAGACTTGAATTGTAGAATAGCATCTTATTAAATCCTGCATTTTAATATAAATTTGTTAACTTAAAGGGGGAAAATAACTAAGTTACTGCTTAATAAAGAATGTCAGAAAATATATGCTGGTTGAGACTGTGTGAGTCTATCAAGATACCTAATGTAAACTTCAGTTCAAAGGAAATTGTTGGTTCAATGTGAGATGAACACCATTACCTACAGAATTAAGGTTTATATGTAGCCAAGGAAATGGTTTGCAATAGTCATGCACATTCTCAATTCTAAATTAATTCAGCAACTCTCAAGGAAATTACATCCATACTGTCATAGATGTGCCATTTAATACTTCTGCTTGTATTCAGCAATATCAGAAACATATGGAGATGTTGGGGAGTAAAACAAGCAAGAATAAAACGATACTGGAATATTTGTAGTATAGTGTTGTAAATCATTGTTATTCCTTTCCTTTGGTTGCTCCATGTGATTCAATGGAAACTGATGGTCTCACCTCTCATCTTCTTTTAAGAATTATTTACAGGGAATGATTCATCCCAGCTATTGTAGATGCCTGTGGCAGAGTGGGATCACTCCCTCTCAGAAAGTTTCTCTCCCTCTCTTCGGTGCTAGATAAAACCAAGATAACTGGTTTCAGCTAGACAGAGCTTTTTGATGACATTTTAGACCATACAAATTCTACCTCCTGACTTGGAAGGGCTTTGTTTTTAATGGAAAAATTACAGAAATCAGCAAAAACTATTATAGATAAGGGCAAACCTGCACGTGAGAAGAAATTGGAAAGATTGGGATCAGTTATCTTAAGTAAGAGATGAATAAGAACAGGTATGATTAAAAGAAACAAAAGAGAGGATGTTAAAAAAGTCAAGGAACTCCAAAGTAGCACTTATCTTCTACTGTAATAAAACTACAAACACCTTGTGAAAAAAATGCAGTGAGGCTTGCACGAACACAGAACATGTTATATAAATTCCAAATTCAATAGTAGTCAGAAAGGCTTAGGTCTTTTACTTCTATGAGTACAGGAAGTTATATTAAGTAGAATTTTACTTAGGTGAGAAAATAGGATCATTTAGAGTATAAGGGAGCCACATACCAATGAGCACTGGAAAGAACAGTCCTGTTCTTCCCTAAATGCCTGTTTCAATTCTTAGAACTATGACATGTACTAGTACATTTTCTTGAAGTATCTGCTATTGATAACTGTCAAAGGCTGGGTGCAAGCTAAAACAGTGATTTGATCTAGTGTGGCAATTTTTGTATATATGTTCTTCATTTCTAATGTGAAAACATAACGTTAAAGGGAAAGCTAGTTCATTTCAGATGCTACGCAAATGGATTTAGGTTTTGCATTAAAGCCTCTTATGGTGTTAGTGGGTGCAGTTGTACCAGAACATCTATCCATAAAATGTGACGTAGCTTTCTATAGATTGCTGTAGAAGTGCATGAATTCTGCAAAACTCCGAAGTGCCAGTGAAAATTTATACTGAGTCTAATCAGATTCTGGTTTTGAAAACATTATCCTGTTATTTTCACTCTTTCCCACTATCCTTCTTATCTATTACAGTCATAGTTATTAAAAACCAAATACATAACAAGTTACAAAATCTCGTATGAATGCCAGTGTTTTAGAAAGAGGTCTTGTTGACACTTTACTTCTTTGAGTAGAGCATGCAAGAAAATGGTCACATTCTTTCTTTTTTTATAAAGCAAAAGTTCTGTGTCTCAAACTCAAAACTGGATCTTTGAAAAAGTATTACAGTTCATGCACAGTTTAAGAAATCGGCTGTGTAAATCTGAAGGTAGAAGATGCAGTGTGATAGGTCTAAAAAGTGAAATATTAATAGAAATCTGTTATAACTGTGTGTCTGTGCTGCAGTCAAGAGGCATGTGCTAATTACAGCTGCTGATAACACATGGCAATATTAAGAACCTGAGCTCCATGATGATACTATTTCCTTAATGTAACACAGTAACTGATATTAGTTCCTATTTTTTCCATTGGTTTTGTTTTATTTTGTTTTTTAAGGAAATTGTGTTGTGGTTTGAAAAGGATACTGTTTGTTGAATATTGTCCTCCCTAGACCACATACAATATTATAAAAAGAAATTGTATTACTTATAAATACTTGGTAACCTGTATACAAAGCAGATCTTATGTCAAGCTGAATCAAATGTTGCTGTGCTAGTTGCTTTAGTGGCACTTTTACTAGTTTTCTTCTTCAAACTAGTCTTTTAGACTACAGGCAAATCTGATTAAATTGCAATGTTAGTTCTGTGTTTATTCTACCACTAAGGAGCATCTGGTTAAAACATTTTATAACATTTCACGTAGTAGACAAGTTTCTCCAAAGTATTTCAAAATTGAAATTGAAAATGTGAAAGCGGTCTCAGCAAAGATAACTTGATAGGAAGGTTGTACAGTCATTTTCATGATGTTTTAAATTGTAGAAAAGGGAATTCCCTGTAGTGAGTTATTTCTGAAGTGTGTTCTGCTGCTCACCATGGAAGAAGTGATGTTAATGTTCCATGGGAGCAACACTTACAGTTCCTGCAGACCTCAAGACATGTCAGACCTGCCTTTTCTCTTGGGCTCCATCACAGTCTGTGAGCAGCAAGAAACTCCAGCAAGATGACAGGAAGTTTCTGCTTAGCCCAGCATCCTCAGTGGGTCCTTGAAACTCTCTCTTGAGCAACTGAACTGCCTTTTCCTGCAGTCCATGTCAGGGCTGCTTGGGTATTCATGTGTCACCTGCTGCACCTTCAGTGTGGGAATCACAGCTAGGATTTCTTTTGAGCATATCAGTGAATGTGCAGTCAGTACCAGTCCCGTGTGCATATATCCTCAGCATCCAGGATTGGTAAACAGGTATTAGTCTCTGCAACATGAGAGCAGAAGCTACAAATCCTTACCACGTCTGATGATATGAGCTCGTCACTGCCAAGGACTGCACTGATACACTCACCTAAGACTCTACAATTCATCTAAGACTCTATAATCTGTTAAAGTGGTCAGTTTTTGTTGTTTCTTTTGTAGGACTTCATGTTACTGTGAAAGTTCTGTTGCTGGAAACATGATTTTCCTCATCATTATACTTCTCTTCTAGCTGGATCGTAACATACTGGAATACTATTGTGGACAAAGTGAAAGCTCTTCAGAATAGCTGTTCTTAAGGGATTGAACGATTATCATCTCTGTCGAGTTTCTTTCATCTTATAATCAACTTCAAGATGGTATGGGATAACGCAGTTTGAAGTGATTATATATTTGAAATAGAAAGTATTTGATCTCCTTTTTGGTATCATCATGTTTAAACAGGTGGGTTTCTCTCCATTAATGTTAATATACTTAAGGTTCTTTGTAACTGTTCCCTTACTCAAATATTCGAGTGACATTTAGAGTATAAATCTGTCTAACAGGAACTGATACACTAGGGGTAAAGTATCAAACTCTCTTATTTACACTGATACTACTAAATACAATTAAGAAATTACAAAATGTTTCTGTACCTGAATTAGGTATAGAGAATGGGAGTTTAATGCCTCAGAGAAGGCTTAATGGGAGACAGGACCTTTTACTTGAATAATCATCAGTTTTCAAAAGCTTTTATTACATTGTGATTGGATAATTGTTAGTATTCCTAACTTGAATTGATTACCGAACTGTTTTTATTGATAAAAACAATTTAAGTTAATATTGTATGGCTTCCATTTTGGTAATTTGTACAGAGGTGCTGAGATCCATATGTCCCTGAAGAAATTTTTATTTCTATTCCTTCTTTACTGAATACAGTGTTTCTGGATTTTCAGTCCTTTTAAAAATTTAATCTTTACACATGAGATATGGCATAAGAAATTCAGTTTTTTATATAATCTTAAATATATTACTGTCCAATAAAAATTAACTGGTATTATTAAAAATGCCTAACACATATATTACTTTCCTGGTCTGTTAGGCATTTACAATTCTGTTGCACTAAAAATAAATTACACTTTGGTCCTCAAGCTTTTTAAGTGTTTTGGAAATTTTTACATCACTTCTTAATATTTTGGGTTTTTTCTTGAGGGTTTCTAAAATATGTTGTTCTCATTTGCAGGATTTTTTTTCTACAATGAGATTAATCATCACTGACCTGGAATATCCAGATTCATGTAAGACAAGCACTGCCACTACATTTAGAAGAAACAGTGAATTATCTTATACTCAGATACTTTTATATACTTTATTATTTTTGTAGCTGAGTCATTTTCAGAACAAAGAGGGATAACACTTAAGTGTGATTCTATTGTCCTTCACTGGCTCCTATTACAGCAAGCAAAACCTTGCTATATTTTTGTGAATTTGTTTCAAACTGCTGTATTGTTATTATTACTACAAAAGGATTAGTTACTAAGATTAAGATCCAAAAAAGTACATCTTGTACTCAATAGCAAGAGGGGATGCTTTGGATTTTAGGCACATTTTCAGCATTCACATTCACATTTTCGTCTGCTTTAACTATTATCCCTCAAATTTCTATCTACTAATGCTACTAATGGGGCAGAGGTGCAGGTTCTCAGTTGATCCTTTAGGTACTCTGCTCCTGGATTATTGAACACCTTAGAGATAATGACAAAGACTTGGCTCAGTATTTCATAGGAGCCAGTGCAGAAGATGAAAGCAGATTTGATGTGCTTATAGTACCATGGGTTGCAGAGGAAACGTGTTGCTGTGTTCTGTACTATTTTGAATTTCCCAAGGGCTAATGGCTTCATGCCAAAGATATTGCATTGCTGTAGTCCAGCTGAAAGGTGACAAAAGCATGCTCTACAGAGGCCAAATCATCAAGAGTAAAGATGGGATGAATTCTTGTACCCGTTTCATTGTCAGAAAGAGAAGTCCAGGATCAGTTCTAAATTACAGACTGCCTTGTTTAAATGGGGGTGTGTAGTATCAACCAGTGAGTACTGTGCCACAAGCTCTTTAAAGTATTTCTTCAGCTACAAAGTGTAATTTATCTTTTCCTCAGTTTCTGCTTCCACTTTCTGCTTTTTATCCATGAGCTCAGGTACTGAGGCAGTCTCCATAGTGTTTTCAGTGGAGTTCATGACACCTTTCTAGTTCTTTTGGTTTTTGTGTCTGTATTTTAAATAAGTTTGAAGGAAAAGGGAACCATGAGCAACATCTTTCTACTGCTCCTCTCTGGTTATGACTCTCTTGAAATAAACTGTTTCAAAACACCCAGACTCTTTTACATGCCATTCATAGTTCATTGGCTATGTCAAATGTTGTAGAGAGGCAGAAAAAAAAAAAGGACTGGGGAAGACTTCAGTGCTCATAATGTAGATTGTGTAACAGTGATGGTAATACCCTTTCTATCCTATGTCCTGGAATAAGTTCAGATCATGACAGGTGATTGGTAGTACCGAGCCGAAAGTGTAGGCAACAAGAATATAATAATTGAGATCTAGCAAGAATATATTCTGAATGTGACGTTGGGTTCAGATGTGTGCTTATAGTGCTGTCTTAACTTGTGAAGCTCAAAGCATAAACTCTGCTGCAACATGGCAGCTGCACAGCGATGAGCAGATGTGCATTTGGAAGCATGAGAACCAAGCAGACTGTTCACAAAAGATAAACATTTAAGATAGGGACAAAATTGCATCGTTCATCAAAGAGGACATTTGCCACTTCTTTCCAAGTTTGCACCATGCATTTGCAGCCTTGGACAAATAGGAGAGCTCAACTCACCACCTCTCAGCCTATTCATGTGCCCATGACCTTCAATAATCAACTTTTAATCCTTTTATAAAAACAGAATCCTGTGTCACAGAGTATCTACTTCATCCATTCTAGAACATTGTCTCAAGAATGACTTAGAGGAATGAGTATTGGAACACTAGCAGGCCTCTGTTCTTTTCCAATGTACGCATTTTATTTGAATCTTTTCAGATCTAATTCTACCTAGCTTGGAAGATCTGAGAGTGCAGCTTTAAATAGTAAGAAAGAACATGAAATATATATATATATGTGTGTATGCTTTTTTTCCTTCAGTCCAGAAGTTAGCTAGAGAACAGTATTCTATTAAGTACTAGAATAAAAAATATTAAGATATGAAAGGGGCAAAAATTATACAACATCTAGCTACACTGAATTTAGTTGCTGGATGATGTTTAACTATTTGCACTTCTCCAAGAAACATGGGAAGACTGCAGGTGATCATCTGCTCAAACTGGAGCTGTAAGGGGGTGCATGCCCTCCTCTGCATCTACAGAACCTGGGTGAGCGAGGTAAATAACTCACACAGTGGACCCTTGGCTCAGAAAAGTGATGTCTAATGAGCAGTCTTAAAGATCAGCAGCACTGGAAAGCAGAGTGACCATTTGCCACTTGGAGTTTAAGGAAGTTTTAAACTAAGTTCCAATTTAGACAGCACTTCAATGTACTAATCTACTCATCTATTTTTGATTAGTTTTTCTTCATGTCTTTTCTTATAGGTATGAGCTCATTTTTTTCCCAGGTTTTGTCTGTTGTATTTCATAGTTCCTTGTTAAATGTGACCTCAAGCTTGACTGGCATTTTTAGGGAACAGCAGTAGATGAATACTAATGATAAAAATAGTTAAATATGTAAAACATGAAGTAAAGCATTTCATTCTTTCAAATAAATCTATTCAGAAGAGATGAAAAGATAAAAAATATTAAATACTTTATATATCTTTAAAGATTTTGTTTTTCAATTCCCTCCTTTTTTCCTCATCAGGCGAGATAGTACCACGGAACTAATAGTCAGCCTCTGAATCAGCCTCAGGGCTTTTACTGAGTAATTAAAAGCTCTAAAGTTAGTTAGGCAGCTAGCTCTCAGCAAGTATGATGATTTTAAAGCAGTTACATGTAGTGAAATGGAAAGAGCTGAGGAATTATATGATCTTTTGACCTAAATATAGTGATTAAGATTTTTTAAAAAAGATATTAGCTTGAATATTTGTACATTACAGGCTATATAGTTTAACTCATTTTTCCCTAAACATTTTGGGTTTATTCTTCATTTTATCTCTTCTTAACCTTTGTTTCTGGTTCTTGTTCAATACCTCCTTGATACTAAGTAACAACTCTGTGGAGCTACACTGTGGTCATGTCAGCAAGGCCTGATGGAAACAAGAATTTCTATTTCTAGATGATTTTTTGGCAGGTTAGGTTTGTGCATCACTTAATATTTTAAGTACTCTTTTTAAAGAACAGATACCAGGATAGAAGGCAGTATTCCAGTGTTGGTGTTATACAGGGTCATTTTGCATCTGCAGCATAAATAACGCTTCTCCCTTATTTGTGTAACTAAAAATGGGTTCACTCTTTATGTCGACAGATTCTTAAAAGCTCATGCCATGTTGTTTTTCCAGTGAGATTCCAGAGCTCTGTATGGTCACCTTTCTATGATAAACCTCCCACTGGGGACACATTTCTTTTTCCTAGGCTTCTAGTTTTGACTCTGCAAAAAATGTTTTGTTTGAACAGGCAAACTTAATACACAATTCAGCCTATTGTATCCATGTACCTTGCCTTCCACATTACCTACTATTGCATCATTCTCTGACTAATCCATAAAAAAATCTATTTTTTAATAATATGATATAGCATTTTATCATTATATAGTTATTATATGCTATATTACACATTAAATATTACCTAGTAAGAATTATAGAGTGTATTATAGATTATATGGTACATAAAATTACATTATTAGATATTATTATAATACATATATTATTAGTTCTACTTAATTCCGTATCAGGGATTAAAATATTTATTAATTATATAGTTCCAACAATTGCTCATTAAATAAATCCACCAGAAGCACACATGTTTGCTGGTGGTTCCAAATGGCAATTCTTTCTTGAGCTCTGCAAGGCATTTCTTATTTTACCTATAAAACCTGGAGATCCTTGTAGATTTCAGTAGACATGGTCTAAGGGTCAGAAGATTAAGAACATGTAGTAAACAAGACTCATGTAAGTAAGGGTCATTTATATTCAAAGGTGAATAGTTTTTTCTAAGTGAAACAGAATGGGAAGACATGAGAAGACAAACTGCAGTGGGCAGTTGTACAACCAAACAATTCAAGACGAGCCAGAAAGCAGACATAGAGGCTCAGAGTGGAGTTTCTGTGGAGTTTCCCTTGTCAGTAGAAAAAGAAAGCAGAAGTGACTGAATGGAGGGGATCTGGGGTAGTTTGGTGACTGAGAAGCATTCACAGAAACTGAAGAGTTACTCTACCTAAGTATCACTACTGGCACAATGGGATCAACCATGACATTGGTGATAAGGGATTGAGAAAATAGAACCAGTCAAGAAAGAAGGGACAAAATTTGGCAGGTCTAGGGTGTCCAAGGATATTTCGATTGTTCAGAGAGAAGAAATTCAGGGAAAGTACACATGAGTGGATAAGGTATATTACAGGCAGAAAATAGGGCATCAAGAAGAAACTCTATTTCAGTTACTGAGAGCAGTAGTCAGGCAGCACACTCATAAAAAAAGGACAGTATTTATTACAGAGAAGAAACAACTGAAGGTAGTATATATTGTTGGTGGAGTTCTCCCCTCTGTTAGTAATTCATTTGTTGTCCACTTTTGAAACTAATTGGAAAAAAACTGAACAGCATTGAAGGTAAAGGAAAGTGCATTTCTATCTTAAAAGTACAATTTAAATGCTTCCTGATGCTCTCCTACCTAGCTGAAAATTCTGACTGCCATTACTCTGATAGCATGTCCTGTTTGAAGAAGCAAAACCAGGGGGATCTTCATCATTTTTCTAGGTTTACTAAAGATCAGAATGGATTTTCTCAACATTTAGGCTTTTAAAGAAGTGAAATTAATATACACATTAGTAACAATGCAGCTGTGAAGCTCTGCAGGAAGCCCATCAACAAGGAAGCAAGCGGGATGAGTAGAAAGAACCAGCTGGTTAATCAGAAGAGAAAGCAGCTTGTTGAAGAAGCTTCAATTGGTGGGTCATTTTGTCGTCAGCAGGGACTCCTTACATTAAGGATCATTTTTGCTCTCACTGCTCAATCAGTATGACAGCTTCGGTTCTAAATGCAGTGAAAGTCTTGGCCCTAGTTTAAATTATTTCCTGATAATTTATTTTAAAATATCAAATAAATGGAAAAGCAGTAAAATTCAGATGTACCAGATACAATCAATTTTTAACTCTGGATGTAAACTTTATTCTTAAACCATTGAGATTATACATGTGGTCAATTTCTGCAGTCTCTAGCAATTGTTTTCAGGTTATTTGGTGGTGGTATTTGTTTTCTGAATTGTTTTCATGTCATGAGTTTCTTAGAGTAATTCAAACTGAAATACAATATTTCAGGTCTGTGTCGTCATTGTATAGTTTAGTGTATATTCAAGTGATGTTTCTGCTTAACTCTCTGGAATTGCATTGCAGCAATATGAAATATTTTTATGAATCTGTCTGTTTCACAGGCTGCTGCTTTGAAAGTCTGAGAAAACGTTCTCTTCTTTTAATTGCTGTTTCCATAAGCAGTTTGCATATGAGATAATAACAATGAGGGAAGGGGGGGGTTGCTTCTTCCAGTTAATATTATTTATTTTAATGAAAAGGCAGTAAAGCAGTCATCTCTGACTCGTGGCAGGCAGACAACATGTTATTTTACAGACATTTTGGCATTATTCAAGTCACAAGGAATAAGTTAAAACAAGAACCAACAGTATGAGAGCCAAGTATCATATATCTGTATTACTCTGAAGCTCAGTGCATCACGGAGAGCTGGGAGAGAGTTGTAGCAAGTGGCTCTTTAGAACAAATGAATATTGAAGAAAAGGATGTCAGTACAAGGGTTAAATAGAATTTGCATACAGTAGACAAACATGATTTGGAAAATTTTATCACTGGGCCACATACAATAGATGATAAATTTTTAACAGAAAAGCTGGTTCCCTTGGAAATTGAATCCAAACTTTCTGACTGAAGCAGAGGAAAGATAGTGTCAGAAATGGAGAGAAGCAGTGAAGAAAAATCACTGAATCACAAGGTAAGTAGCATTTCTTCAGTACTTTGGCTTCCTTGAAAATATAAGTTAGATCAGAATTTAACACAATTTGAAATTAGTGAAAAAGGCAGTGGGATTCTTAGGTCCTTTCTCCCTGTGAAATCACCATGAGTTTTCTGAGTAGCTGTTCCCTCTGACATTCAATTTAGGTTGCATTAAATTGTACTATGAGAAAAGTTATTTTAATAGAAAATGGGTTTTGGATTATCACAGACAGATCACGAGAGTGAAAGGAAGGCATCATTATACTTGAAATTAAGCATAAAAGAACTGTGTCCAGAATCATACAATCACAGAATGGTTTAGGTTGAAAGGAACCTTAAAGATCATCTTGTGCTAAGCCCTTGGACACGGGCAGGGACACCTTCCACTAGACCAGGTTGCTCAGCGCCCCAACCAACCAGACGTTGAACACATCCAGAGATGGAACATCCACAACCTCCCTTGGCAACCTGTTCCAGTGTCTCGCCACCCTCTCAGTAAAGAATTTCTTGCATATAACTAACCTAAATTTCCCTTCTTTCAGTTTGACCCCATTACTCCCTGTCCTGTCACTACAGTTCCTGACACAGAGTTCATCTCTGACTTCCCTGTAGGCTCCCTTCAGTACTGGAAGGTTGCTGTGAGGTCTCCACACAACCTCCTCTTCTCCAGGCTGAACAGCCCCAACTTTCCCAGCCTGTCTTCATAGAGGAGGTACTCCAATCCTCTTATCAATTTCTCCGGACTTGATCCAACAGTTCCATTTCCTTCTTATTTGGGGGCACCAGAACCAGAAACACTTGCAAAAAGGACTCCAGGCCTAAATCATCCATAGCATTTGAAATGTAGAAAATATTTAATGAGACAGTAAAAGTACTGTGTGAGCAGCAAGGCAGTACTGCTGAATGGCTCACAGTACTCAAAAGCAGTTCAGATACAATCTAGCATGTTAATTCAGGAAACTGCACTCCTTAGCAGTTTCCTGAAATAATTTAAAGAAAATGCACAATTTTTCTTTACTGATAGTATACACCTAAATAATGAGATAGCAGGGAACTTGATATATATAGATTTTGGAGAGTTATGATAGAAATATTTATGAATGCTTAATCTCATTTGCATGACTACAATAAATAGGGGGGAAATTCTGCTATTCATGGCATGTCCTAAAAGCAGGGAAATGTAAGTTGCAGGGAAATAATGATTTGAAGACTCAGCCTGTGTGCCTGGCATGCTTCTGTCTCTAAATCATGAGGGCTAGTATATAATATTGCTGAGTCTTTCAGTGTGGAAGAAAAAATATGGACAATTAAGAAAGTCACTCTAGTTCATGGACTATAGCAGAAATAATTTACTTATACATATGGTATATATCTCATTATACCTTCCTCTGCTTAAAAAAATGGTTGTTAAATAGCAAAGCTCAAAAGGCCAAGTATGATGCCTTCACATGCAGGTATTTGATAAATTGCACTGTGTGTGGAAGGTAGGGGCCTCTGTTACTTGTTGTTTCTTATGATACCTCAGTTAACTAGAAAGCAAAAGTTTTTAGAAACAAGCATATAAAATTCCTCAGATTTCAAACTATGACTTTTAAAGGGAAAGTAGTCATTTTAGATTTAGTTATTGTAACTTTATCCATTTAATACTGTTTTACCCAAGTTTAAATATATCATTACTGATCTTAAGTCATACATTAGACAAGAAATTATTTGGAAAGTCAAGTAGCCATTTCTAGGACTTTTAAAGAAATAGTCTTCTCTTTGTTTGTTTGGGGTTTTTTGAGCAGTAACCAGAATGAACCCCTACTCATGTAGAAATGCTGTGAGAAAGAACCTGGACATTTTCATTCTCAGTGATATATCCATTATGTTATATTTGTCTTCCTGTATTTAATTTATGTGATATATCTGATCTTTTCTCCTCACTGGTCTCTATGAAAACTTCTACCTGCATAAAATAGATTAAATGAAAACTTCCTTCCCAAGGTCAGCTTCAGTTTCTTTAAAGTTAAAGTGAGAACCATCCGTCTTTAGTAGTAAAATTAAGGATTGCTAAGAATGTTGGCATAGCGGAGAAACCTAGGCTAATTTGAAGTTACCTCCTTCACTTGTAAATATCTGGTACATGGCCATGGCATAAGAGATCTGAGCACAGTTTAATTTATCCTGGCCCTTATTTGGCTTTAGAGACTTGTCCTACTGAGCAAACCTGTTGAAAGCCAACTCAATGGCAGTCCCTGCTGGCTCTGCAGTGCATTCACTCCTCTTTTTAAGTAATATAAAAGATTGCTTAATTCTCTGATTACCACTTAGGACAGATACTGAATTATCTACATAAATACAGGGTAGAATTTCAATCTCTACTGTATATTTTGGATGTTTTATACTGATATGGATTAATGAAAAAAATATTATTTATCAGATAAATACTCTATATTCCCAACTGCATGACTACTTTAAGAGATAGGGCCTATGAGAGACTCTTTTCATTCAAAAAAAAAAAAGAGAAATATTATGGCCAAATTCTGTATTTATGCTTTTATTTCAGGAACTTCAAGATCTGACTATGTGTAAATTGTTGTGGGGTTAGTTGGAAAAAAGCTGAAGTGACTGATGAATATATGCAGCTGTTTATAAAATAAAAGGCTAGGCTGTATTTGAATGTAGGTTCCTTTCTAATAAGTACTTATTTCAGTGAACTAATAGACATAAAACTTCAAAAGGCAGCTTATATTAAACATCAGTCTTTTAGGTTATTCATTTACTCCATTTGGATTTATGGTTAAAATATTCCTGTCAGAAGTAAAGTGCCATTTATCTAATCCAGTTTCCTATGAAAATACACTTAGATGATTTTGGAAGACTTCAATTACCTAATTGTATAAGAGAATAATTTATATCTCATAGTCAGTAACTTGAGATGCTGATTATTACTCAATTTTCAGTGAAAGATCAGACAACCTACCTGAGGCACTACATACCTTGAAATATCTCTGTATATTTTGCTAAGAGTGTCAAATGAATAGTGACCTGTGAAATAAAGATCAGTATGCTGTGACATAGTATTTTCAGAATCACAAGTATGAATTTATCATTTGCTTCAGCTAAATGAAAATAAAAATTTAACACTTCAAGGCTATCTCGCTTTCAGATTACTTTTGGCAAGATTCCAGAAATCCATAACTTTTAAATAAATATAGCGTTTCTTCAGATTACAATAGCTAAGTACTTACCAGTTTATTTGTCATTTACTTACAAGTATTTTGCTAATCTCTGCTAAAAGGCAGTGCAGAAAGTGGCTCTTAATTCAGAGTTAGTTAGTGGCTTTTAGAGTGTTGAACAAACACCATGGAAAGTTGAGGGCCATTTTTCAAGAGCAGCTTCCAAACATTAAAGGTGTAATTTATGCCTGTAACTCAGGTGTTTTGGGTGAAATCTTTGCCTTCTGAAAATTAATGGCAAAACTTCCATTAACTTCAGTTTAGCCAGATATCAGCATTAACTTCTAAAACACTCATGAAGTGATCTTCTAGCACTAAATTCTGAGAATTCATCATAATATTAAAAACCCCCAAATTTCGCTGTTTGGTTATTATGCAGTCTCTCAGGTATTTAAATCTGTAGTTTTTCTTTGAATGATCTGAATTACTTGCAAATAGCATAGATTTTAACCATAATTACTGCCTGTAAAATACTTTTTTTGTTAAAAAGTTCTTCAGTGGTTGATCTTTAAACTAAGATCCAGTTTTTGCACTCTTTGACACATGGAGTCACTGAGAAGGGTACTTCAGCTATAAAGACCATCAAATGACTTGCAGGTTCAAAACAAATAAGAGATGATACTTAATCATAGAGCAGGTGTTCAGGCCATGGGCTTTACAACAGTTCAAAAGGCTGTTAGACAAATCCATGCAATAAATATGCATCATGATGATATGCAGACACACATGTGTGGTTTAGAGACTCCTGAATGTGCCAAGGGAAGGTAAGTAAAGGAATTATCACTTCTTACCTGTCTTGGTAAGTTACCTTAATAGCCCATCAACCTCTTTTTAAAAAAAACCCTCTTATTTAAGTTCAGAGTTTTTCTGTCTTTGGCTTCAGTTTGTGCCTATCTGTATGTCATTCCTTGTAAGCACAAAAAGGTATTTACTGTCCAAAATACATTTCCTAGAGAGATATTTATAGTCTTGATTTGAATGGATCAGTTCTCCAATCTCTTCATTGTCGTTTTTTCCCCCCAGTAGAGTGTTTTAATATCTTGTTATAAGGCATGCTAAGCATGTTTTTTGGAACTTGTATAGTTACTGTCAATTTTTTTTCTCAATTCTTTTAAGTTCCTCAGTATCCTTCTTGAAGTACAGGCATCAAAAAATAGACACAGTATTTCCTTCCTAATTTTCCTAACACTGTATTCTGAAATAAAATCAGTATTGCATTAGATTTAGATATCATTCTGCTTATACATTCACGGATTCTACTCACACTCCTAGGTAAAGCATCACAGCAGAAGATGATCTTCATTTGATTACTTTCTATGACTCCTCAGCCTTTTCAGTTCCTGCTTCCAGGACAGCATCTCCATCTTGTAATTACGACCTGCATTCATCCTTCACTCGTGAATTAGCTTACATTTCTTCGTATTATGATATGTGGTATTTAAAAGGATCCTTTTAATCAAGAAACTGTGTGACTGATCTATCTCCAGCTGTCATGTTGTCCCTAAAGACTTGATTAAGGGTGACCACATCTCAAATGTGTCCTTACCTGAAAAGCAATAGAATGTCATCATGTTTTAGTCTTATGCCAGAGCCAACAATAAGCTGAAGGAATTTAATTTAAATATTTCCATAATGTCAGGCTGTCATTTCATATGTCTATGGCCATGTAAGATTCATCATTGTACCATGAGGCTTGAACTTTGTCTGATCAAGTCTACTTCACAAGAGGGTAATAGTTCATTGGTAGTGAAATTAAGCACAAGTATAGGTTGTTTATTGCCAACAGATGAGAGGAATCTTACCAAACAAAGTTAAAATTTCCAAAAAGTTGGGAAATTGGTAGTCTGAGGGATTCTTGAAATAAATGATGATTAATAATATTCATTGAAAGGGAGAATAATAAAATTTTAATCTAAGCAGAACTTCTTCAGGGAAAAGGGAAGGACACAGTGCAAACTGAATTTCAGTATTTGAAGCTGTTGTATATAGATTATTTTCCTTAACCTTTACTAGATTTTTCTCAAGGGTGTTTTTAGAATAAGAGTCAAACAGGACATCCTATCCCTTTGTGTAACGCTTTCTTGAAAACAGAATCACCAAACAACTTCTTCAGTATAGAATTTCTTTGAAATTTCCAGAGCATCCAAAGGGTAATAGAACGTGCCTCTGCTAAAGAGCACAGACCATTTTGGAATTTTCAGTTTTGCCTATGTAGAAGTTGCATCCCATTTTGCATGCTGCAAGATGGCATGAATAGTACCATTGAATGCTAATGGTGATGGCAAAGTTTGCAGCACTATAATTCCAGCAATCTTTTTTCGTTTGTAATTGCTGACAGTAATAATAAATTTTGAATTAAATTATGAATAAAATGAAATTATCAATTAAATTAATTGAATTATTAATAATTAGATTGTGAATAAAGCTATGGTCTGGACATTGGTATAAATCAATGAAGTATTTTTCTAAATGATGAATGAATGTTGAGATCCAACAATTAATCAGTTTTTAAATTATTTAACTTTTGTTAAGTGTATTTCTAGTAAGAAAGCTATGGAGAACTAAGAAAAATACTTTACATAAAACCATTAATACCATAGTGTCAGCCTAATTTATCATTGCGTCAAATAATTTTGCCAAGTGTATTTAATTAAACTTAACCCTGTGTGTTAATGTCATTCATTGAATTACTGTCTTCTACCAGCTTCTGTCTCAGAAATAAATATTAACAGCTTTTACTCTTCAGAGACTTTTTTTGACTATTGGAATATCCACTTTAGGATATCATAACATACAAATTAGCTTGTTTTTCTTACAGTCACAAGGAGCAGGTGTTCTGTTAACATAATCTTTGTTTCAATATAAGCTTGCACCATATGGAAGGTCATGGAGCACTCGGGGAAATTTTAAATGTCAGCTTGCACTATCTTAAGGCCTAGACGTCTTGGGGTGCATGTTGTACTATGAAACTTTGAGGATCTCTGCCACAGGTGATTGAATTTGGGGAATTAGGCATGAGGTGTAGAATCTAAATTAGTGCTAGAAGTGCTAAATTTGCAGAGGTCATATTGTAATTAACTTTTACCTCCTGTTGAATATGTATCTTGATACTTGTTCTTCTTTTTAAAAAACTGACCTCCTCATAAAGATGCACTACATGAAAATCACTTTTTACTTCTTTATTTCGTTGTACGGGATTCACGTTTTAGGACTCTTGAGCTCTTCAAAAACAATATTGGTGTTGGATATCTACAGCTAAGTATTATGTCTGTTTTGCATAGTCTTTTGGGTTTTAAATACCAAATATCTTCCCTTTCAGAGAAGTCGATCAGGATTCTGATGGCTGCATCAGCTTCAAAGGGTTTGAATCTGCAATGAAGTATGGACAAGATGAAGTATCACCAGTGTACTTTGCCTAAGGAATATTTTCTGGTAAAAAGACAAAGTGAAAACTTCAGATCTCAAGATATTTAAAAATCAATGAAACTTCATTTGTTTCAGGCAGCATTTTAAGAACTTTGGCTGTAAGTGTAGCTCTGAAGAACAGCCTTTGAAGATTTACTGTTGACAAGTTGGGTGTATTAATTTACATGTGTATATGTGTGTAGAATGCTTAAAATATTTGAAATCTCAATTGATTCACAATCACCCTACTTAAAAACTGTAACTCTGTGCTTTTTCTTTTTGACTTCACAGACAAAAATGGAGCAATTCTGATTTCCAGTTACTGTGAAATTTACTTGTTCACTTTTTCAACAGCCCTTTGTTGACAGACCAAAATACCTCACATGTATAGAAACATGTTGATTAAATTTATGGTTGATAATGTCTACTGGTTTTGGATTTTTATAAGTAGTGCATTTGTCTTCCCTTTACTGTGTTACTTGCATATATTGTTCTTTTTTATACATTACACATTGTTTTTAATTTAACATTTATTAGTTAATTAGCTACATGATTTAGTTATGAACAACTACCTAGAGCTTTGTATGTAAGGAAGGAAGCATAAATACTTAGCTTTTTTAAAAAAATATAGTAGAGTTAAAAATAAATTTTTTAAATGTGTGTCATGGACCTCTGTCTTACAGGCTGAAAATTCTGTGTATTTAAACCTTCAGCTGACTTTTAGGGAAGAAATGGAGATATACACTATATGCACTATGTATGTATATATATATACACATTAGCAAGATCACAGAATTTCCCAATAGTTGAGGGACAGTATAAGGTAGAAGCTGTCATTGTCTACAAAGTTGTCTTCCCCTCTCTCTCTCTCTCTCCCTCTCTCTCTCTCTCTCTTCTGTCCAGTAACTGGGAGATGTTCTTACCTGCTGTAACTTTATGTACATCCATCCAAGCTGCGCTATAATGAGAGAAATCTTTTTTATTCAATTTATTTTATCTGTGATCACTTCCTACTATCTTCTTGTGTTCATATTAATAGTAACAGAAAATAGACATTTCATTATGTGCACTGCCTCTGTTCATATGCCTGACTCCATGGCTTCATTTCTGTTTACCTGCCAGTTGTTACATTGCTTATGGTAGAGATTATTTTTTTAAAACTCTCCAGAAACAATAGTTTCTTCAAGAGAGCCTAGAAACTGTAGCATATACTTAATACTGCTGAAAAAAATAGCGAATTAACAAATAGTAGTAATGATCAATAAGAGGAAGAGAGTACCAGTTTTACCCTTAAGTCAACAGTCTTCAATTTCTTTCAAATTTCAGTGAGACATTCCAGAGTACAATTTACAGGTGAAGTATTTATAAAATGATACCTATGTTTTCTGTTCCTGTTACATGTGTGTTTCTCTCTAGGTAAAATCAAAGTGGAATCTTTCTCTTTTTTAATTCCAAGCCAGGTAATATATAAATAATGAGAGGAAGTTGGTAACACTGAGTATATCAGGAGATATACCTGATTCTGTATATAAGAACCAGTTATCTACTAAATAAAATGAGCTGTAACACAAACATCATGCTTTATTTGCTGATCAGTGGGAGCAAACTGGTGTTGCCTTTGAAAGATGATGGTAAGACATGCTAATAGATTGGAGCTTTGCCTTAGAAATGCCATTTCCCAACAGATGAATGTTTTCATAAGACAATCATCACCATAGATGTTAATTAGCAATATCATCACATGCTCTTCTGAGATACAGAAGATTGAGTTACTATCCCACAGGGATAGTTGGTAGTGGTCTATACACAGCAGTGATAAAATGTATGACAATTTGCTGTGTTATTACTTAGAGTGCATTTTTTGGTTCTTTCCTAAACACTGAATCCATGCAGTGTTATTTTATTGTTTTATTTAATCATTATTTTATTTTATCATTTTTTATTATTTTGCTTATTTAAAAAATTATTTCATTCATAAGGAGCAGTTAAAAACACTATGGCCTCCTGTTTATATTTCTAGTATACCTGTGATTTGTTGTCTAAATAGTTGACAATCTATATGCTATACTGTACAAGTATAATAATCTGTTAAATATTTTACCAAACAGAAAGATCTTTGTAGTCTTTTAAGAGTAAGAAATGTATATATCTTGTATATATGGCAAGGATATAGAGAGGAAAGTGCTCGTATCTCCTTTACTTCCGTATGTTCTCAATCCTCATTTTCTCGAGGACTTGAAAAGGTGCTATGGACTTGAACTGCTGAGTCAATATAAACTCCACGAGAGGCCCATGAAATTTTTTTACCATGTTGGAATTTTTTTTCGAGAAGAGCAGATCTGTATTAAAGGATGATGAGTACTCTCATTTCTCTTCTCATAGGGACTGACAGAAAACTGCTGATGACCACAGTGAAGTGGAACTTAGTAGGCCATGGTGATGCTCTCCCTCTTGAATACTTGAATGGAAATTAATTACTAGTTACTGCTTGTGTGGGTTTTGGCTAGCAAACTGCAGAAACACTTCAGCCATGGCTAAAAACAGATAAAATCAGGAGTGACATTTATTAGGTGGTGGTCTATTCTCACTAATGCTATGGGAAAATAACGAAATTAATAGCTACCCAGCTACTGGTTGAAAGAGGCTACATGCTCTTCAGTTTTTGTTTTCTGCTGCTGCTGTTGTTAGAGCTCAACATCAAAGGTCAACACGGAAGGACTGGCAGAGCTAAGAGCTACAATCAACCTTAGCCTACAAGCTGCAACTCTGATAACTCGGTTTAACTCCAGAGTGACATAAAATGAGACTATTCTCTCATTAGCAGGTTACATTATTATCTGCAACATTTTCAAGAGTGTAAGGACATCAGTGATAGAAGTGATATGAGCCGAGATAATAAAGGTTTTTTGTTTGATTGCTGCCATCTTTGCCCCTGGGAGCCAGAACTGTCTGAACCTCCAGAACTGAAAAAAAACGAGTTGCAGTAGCTAAAGAGGCATTCCTCTCTAACAAATAGTTACTCATGTACCTTATGGAACAGGAGATGTTCAGGATTTACTTACCAGAATGTTATACAATCTTTTCAAAGTTAATGAGTATATTTGCTTTCTTACTACTTGTTCTTGTTTTCTAACACTGCATTTACTTAACAAACAGCATTTCCTTGTTAAGAGTATCCATTAGAAAATACTTGCTTTCCACGTGAGTGGTCATCTGTTTAAATTATTTTCAAATGTATCCTTTATATGCTTAGCCAATTGCCACCATTTTATAGCAAATAGATTATATAGCTATAAATGCTATATAATATCAAAGTATATTTGTTTTATTCCCCTAGGACTTCTGTAATTCCCTACAGCTGTTGTAATCTACTATTCTGTAATTTCCTTTTGAAGGATTTGGATGGTTTTGACTTTTTGCCATGTTCTGTACAGACAGCAAAAAGGGCAACCATTTTAAACTGAAAGGGGGTAGGTGTGGAGGTGCCCCCCGGGCACCCCCCCAGACCCCCGGGGGATGGGCCCCAGCATGGTCTATGGGGTTTCCAGGCTCCCTAATGCAATCTTATCCCCTACTGGCCCTTGGTGTCCGCCCGCCCCAAAAACTGTGATTGTCCCAGGATTCCTGGGGCTTCTGTCGGCTGCCTGTGCTGATCCCTGGCCTTGTGCGGCCAGGGGGAATAAAATCTGAAAACATCTATGAAAATATCGTCTTCTTAATATTTCTACAGACGAAAGCTGTCATCTGGGAATGTTGCTGAATCCCCGCAGCAATAAGTAGGTTTAGTTTGGACAAGCTGTTCAGAAAAGCTGTGAATGCTCCACCATTGGATGCATTCACGGTCAGTCTGGATGGGGCTTTGAGTGACTGGATCTTGTGAAAGATGTCCCTGCTCATGGTAGGGGGATGGGCTAGATGACCTATAAATATTCTTCCCAACCAATCCTGTTCTATGTTTCTATTATTTTATTTATTGAATGAACAATTGCAAAACTATGGTCTTGACATAGTTTTGGCAACATGACATTCCTGATGACCTGCCCAGTGTAGTATACTGAAATCTGGGAGAGTTTTCATTGAAAAATAATTCAGACAGTTAAGCACAGTATCGAGACTGGCCACACATAAATATTTTTTTTACCTTTTACTTTTTTCCCCATCAAGTAATATTTCATCCATTTATCCATTAATCAGAAGAATAATTTTTAAAAAATGCGCAGTACATCATAGAATAGGCAGTATTTCCCTATAAGGTTCCCAAAATAAAACTTTGTGTAAAGATTGTACATTAAGCTTGTGCCAGTGTTACTGTGTCTTCTATCTTTAATCAGCTGTGTGGGTGGTGGCTGACTAGTCAGAGTAACTAGCTGACACACGAAATGTCACAGTTCAAAGAAAAGCTTTGGCATGACTCTCATTTACTATAATATATCAGCTTTACACTTCTCTGGCAATGAAATGCCATCTTAAAATCAGGATGAATTACAACTGCATTCTGCATTCCTGCTTTGATTCCTTAACACTATTCTTTGGGAAGGCTGCCCAAATACAAAAAAAGAATCAGGCCTGTTTATTTAACATTTGGTGTAGAGATTCCCAGTAACAATTTGAGAAAATACATTGCACCACTGTCTAAAAGAAATAGTAATAACAACTGGGGGTTTTAATCATAGCTATTTTAGGATCCATATTTGAGGCTCTTATTTGCAAGAAGTAAAAAATTAGCGATGAATTTTAAAAGAGCCTAGAGGTTGCACATGCATTAACATTTTGTCTCAAAGCAGTGCAATTCTGAAGTGAATCTCCTGATCTTCCCCGCTTTCTGTGTATTGGCTTGGTTTGCAGAGTCATTATGGTGCAAGCAAATCAAGATTCATTCTGGAGGAGAATAAAATAAACCAGAAGATCATTCTGGGCTCACATGAAACGTGTGGCAATACCTAATGGAGACATGAATCTGAACAATTACTACTTTGTACCACCATGAAGTTCTCCAAGCCTTCCTGCATGTCAAGCAGTCCAGCTGACCATCAGCAACAAGGCATCCCATTCTCCGTGTCTGTTTTTTCACTTGAAAGAAAAGCCAGTGTCACTGCCATCACAGTGCCCTCTTGGATTTTTTTCCATGGCTCAAGACCTTTCTTAGTCCTTTCAATGGGACCTTTGCATATTGATCAAAGTTAGAGTGGGGGCAGAGATTGGCAACCTGTTCCAGTGTCTCACCACTCTCACAGTAAAGAATTTCTTCCTAATACCTAATCTAAACCTGCTTTCTTTCAGTTTGAGACCATTCCCCCTTGTCCTCTCAATACATTCTCTTGTAAAAAGTCCCTCTCCAGCTTTCTTGTAGGATCCCTCGAGGTACTGGAAGGTGGCAATTGGGTCACTCCAAAGCCTTCTCTTTTCCAGTCTGAACAAACCCAATTCTCTCAGCCTTTCCTACCAAATTACTGGTTTTGCAATGAAGTATTTGCTAATGTAGAGTTAGTGAGGGAGTCTGATGTTTAAAATTGCTTTGATACCCATGCTATGGAGAACATCTCAGCCTTAGTCAAATGTTATTCCTCAGTGGCACCAGGGAGGAGTATTTCTTTCTGTGCCCCAGTCAAGTTTGCATTTGTTTATAAAATTCTTTTTAAAAGAATTTATATAAATTTAATTTACTATTGGCTTTACTATATACAACAAAAAGTTGAATAATGTGGACAAAGATGGATTACAAACTAGCTATGAAAATTAAGACACCTGCAATGGTACATCTTAGAATGAGTTACTATGTTGAAAGATCTGAGATAGGTCTCCTGAGAAAACCCTAGTAGCTGCAGAACATTTATGCTAGAAAGGAAAAAAACTTTTACATACTTAATCTTTCTTGGAGAAGAAAGCTGTGATAGATGTTGAATAATTGTGAAATATTCAGTGACATATTGATATGTAACAGATGCTATGGAATCATGTTATAGTCAAACATTGTACTAATTTTGTAAGTGTCATATATTTGTTAGCATTCCTATTTCTGGCTAAGGGCAATCTTGAGAGTTAGTAATATGAAACCTAGTGATAAAAGACTACAAATAATAAGTCATTTGAAGTTCTGCTTATCCACTCTGTTGGGAAGGCAGCATACAGACATATGCATGTATCTCAAAAGGCCTCTGAAGTTGAATTACATGAAATTCTGACTTTTGACAGCACTGTCTTGGAAGAGGAAAGGCCTATTCCAGAACTAATATCTTGTGCCAAAAGAAAGCATCCCTGAGATAGGACTCCAAGTATCCTGGATTTTTCAAGTCCTCATTTGGAAGACAGGTAAACCTAACCTGATAAACTAGCATATATATTAGGAACATGTTTTAAGATTTCTTTTTTTCTGAGAGGGTCTTGATCTGAATCAATACATTTAATTTAATGTTTTAGGAGGGGAGGTGTTACTTGGTTTTTTTCATAGTTAGCTTTGTAAAGTGAAGACTTTTTATTGGATATTTTAATAACACCCTGAAGTCAGACCTGTGTGGAAGATTACAGAACGGTGTAAGTGATGGAGCCCAAAAGACCTTTCTGGACAGAGACAGAATTTCACATGGAAGATCAAAAGCAGAGTCCTGAAATTTAAGATAAATGCAAGAAAATTGTAATTGTACTACAAGACAGATCTAGGATCCACCTCTTCCAAACTGCAGTCTCTGACAGCTGGTAGAAGTGATGGTGTAGCAATAGGGGTGCAGAAGAGTGATGCCTCCCTAACAAGCTCTGTGTGTCCAGCAGCCAGAGGTTCACATCTCCCTTCCATCCTGTACTGTGCTGTGGACGTGATTCTGTTCTCAATCACACTTCCTCCTTTCTCTATGTCTCTTTTTCAGTCCTGCTACAGTCGTTTTGAGATGATCAGGACTATGTTCACTACTGAGGTTGTGGAAATAACTGTGGCTTTATATAGCAGCATAATAATGTTTCCCATTTTATGTTCTATAGCTTTCATATTAAGAATTTAAGATTCAGTAGTGAAATGGATGTATTAATTCAGAAATAATGTTAGGAGGCAGTTAGATTTCTCTTTATTTTTGCCATGATCTTCATTCATACATGATATATAATTTTACTATCATAAACAAGAATACATATATACAATATATATCATAAATAAGAAATAAAAATTAGAAGTCAGACTATTTCTAATATTTAAACACCTAAATAAGTAGGAAAGTGGGTCTTGTAATCTGCAAAATGATTGAGGCGGCTAAGTGCTAGCTTGTACTGAAATTGAATAGTACATCACTTTGAAAACCCTGGAGGAAATTCCCTGCAGGAATTAGCCTGCAGTTTAAGGGCTGTTTTTAAAATTAGATGCTTCATATGAATAAATAGGAAAAAGAAGAATTTAAAAAGTCAGACACCTATCATAGAAAGCCTCAGTCACGCAGATCACTGAGAACATGAGGTAGATCCTCAGACTGGTACTTGGCCACTGGTGGATTTATAGACTATAGAGCAATATGATGCAGAATGCTGCCTAGAAACAAGGTTTGAGTTCCATGCTCTGCTGTGGTGATACAGCTGTGCTGCTCCGAGTGGCAGAGGAGTCCTCCCAGCATCTGCTGAGAACCCTCTGCTCTCCCATGCTCCAGCTGCCCTGTTAGGCAAAGGAGTGTTCAACTCTCTATGCAGTGCCACAATCTGGGCGTATTATGATCAGAGTCTGCTTCATAGAGAGATATTCTCTGCTCACAGTGATCCATGAGAACTGCTGCAGATTTCTAAACTTAGCAAATCACCTAAATTTACTGGACCTTGAGAAAAGTGAGTTATACATATTTATTTAAAAATCATTTAATACTTAAATTTATTAGGTGCTTTGACAAAGACTGGTCAGAAATGATGTTAACATTGTTGCTGTAATTATAGTGTTTTGCTCCTAATTGTGAAAACTGTCATGATCTACAATTTGGGATGGTGTGTTGAAATTTAGATGAGGAAAAGACCAATTTTTAGGCATATAGAACTGAGGGCTGTAAGTCAAGGGTGAGAAATCATGTTGGATCTCTACTTGAGAGCTCGTCGTGGCAAAAAGAACAGCAGAATCACAAAAAAAAAAATATTTGTAACCCTCTGATTTGTACCAGTTCTCCATTGCAGTGATTCATCATTGCAGTTCTTTGTTCTCCATAGCAGTTCTCTTCCTATACTATGGAAAAAAAAAAATTTAGAAATGGTGTACATAGACCAAGGGACATAAAGAAATTCAGGCACCTTTGTCCTCCTGAAATAATATGAACTTCGAAAATGTCCTATGGGTCAGGTCTGTGGTCCATTTAGTTCAACAGCCTGCCTCCAACAGTGCTCGTGGCAAACACTGTTGGGAAAGGACACAGAAGCCAGGGTGTTGCCTGCAGTTCAGTCCCCTCATACTGCTTCAGCAGTACTATCATACTGCTTTCCGGACTGAGAAAGCTGGAGGGCACTCTGCTAGTCTTAAAGACTTATGAGGCAAAACGCCCAAACATTTACCAGAATTGCTAAACACAGGCTAAGCTAAACTTGAAATGGCTGGGACCCTTCCAGTCATAGTTGAAAAAACAAAACCTAGCCTCTGTCATAAGAAAATGTAAACAGTCAAAGACTTTCGAAGTACATTTATGATCTTTTATATAGATATATCCTTCACTAATCTTTTACGGCATGCTTCTTTCTCCTAGGAAGCATATAAATGAGATTATATTTTAGCTGCTAGTTAATAATGTTCCACAGCCTTCCGACAACAGAGGAAATTCTTCAGGGTCATCTTTGCTCTCCCTTGCACCTTTCATTGAAATTACTTTTATCATGCTTTCAGCAAGACTATAGCTCTTAACAGGGGTCTTGGTATCAAAGATGGAAAGATTCAAAGATGGACTTGCACACAGCAATCTTTCAGTTATATGTTACTTCAAAACTTATATCTATTTGGACTAAAAATGAGAAAATTATTTCTCTCAATGACATACCCCTGTATTTCTCAAAGATGTTCCCAATGCAGTTTGTGTATTGCATTAAGTGTTCAAATGTGGTAAAAATAATGAGCTGTCCACTTAATTATTTGCAGGTCTTCATTAATCTGCAAACTAACACAATCATTAAAATGTAACATAATAATAAAAAAAAGAACAACAATATAAGTCTCCTATAAAACTGTTCAGGAAAGACTCCTCATAAATTTATAAATAAAGGTATGCTGCCTTGCTTTTATACAGTAATTTCAAAATCTGAATGCCACTTGTATAGGATCAAATCCCTCACAGAGGCTGTCATATCAGAGCAACATTAGTAGCTGGACTTGGTGACTTTAAAGGTCTTTTCCAGAGTAAATGCTCTCATGATTCTATGAGTAATACAGCAGATTCATAATTCCAAGTTTATTTAACAAGGTCTGATTTTTAAAAATGTGTTGATTGACATAAGTATAGTACCATCCTGTGATTTCTTATTGACAGGGTATGGTATTCTCTCAGCATTATCTGCATTTCTTATTTATATTTGGTCCTTTTTACGTCATTCTTGCACTGTAAAGGGATGTTAGAATGAGTGTAAATGTGCTTTATACTCCATTTATATTCCTAAAATGGTACAAAATGAACAAATGAAGACCATAAGCAAGGTTATTTTATGTAGCTTTGTATGTGTTTAAAGTTGTGGGCTTCTCTGTGAGATTGTACAGAGTATCTCAGATTCCAGGAAATATTACATCTTCGCAAGTGAATGGCAATAATTGAAGTACCTATCTTCCATCTCTCACTTTAGAGGTTTTCTTCACTCCCTGTGCTATACAATCGTTATGGATGTGACATCCTGTTATTACATGAAAAAGTGGAGATTTCCAGGAGATAAAATCTCAATTAATACAAGGACCCTTTGAGCGTGCATCGCTGGGAAGTCTAGCTAAAAATTCTTCTGAAGGAGAATTTGAAGCCAAGACAAATGTTAAACATTGCAGTTCAGTGTTTTCCAGAGGTAGCCTGAATCTTCATACTCTTACATGAATGACTTCAAATTCATCTTTACTTCCTTTTCTATTTACTTTTGACATCATGAATTTAGTTTACATTATTTTAAACAAGATTTAGACTTCTGTTGATAAAGTTGTTACATACAAAGAGGAGGTTTAAACATGTTACTGTCTTTAAACAGTCCTGCTGATTGTGTAGAAGAAATGATGATGGAGACTTACTAAAGGCACTGCTTTGAAGGATAGAAAAAAGAACCCAGAAACAAAGTAGACCAAGCCTGCCAGGGTCATGTCAGGTTGGCAAGAGCATCTAAGGACAGTTGAGAAACCTTGGAATATGACGCTAGAAATGCATTTCAAGTATTGAGGGAGATACACAAACAAATTAATTTGTGGGTTTCATATGAAAGAAGTGATAGTATCATAAAACTATTACTATATTTGGGGTTTAGACATGATTGTAATAGTAATATTATTTGTGTCTGCTGATTTGCATTTCCTTTCACTCAATGTAAATCCAACACTAGCAGGACTACATAGGCACCAGTGAAGGTAATTGTGGAATTTTTTAAAGTATGAAAGTTAGAGCCATGACTCACTGAAGTTACATATGACACATTTCTAAAGCCCTTAGGGCTTGACTTGGGACAAAAAGATACATATGAGCTAATTTATGTCAGTGAAAAGTAGCTGAAACTAGGATGCTTTCAAATATCTGAGCTAATTATTCTCTTGCTCACTGTAGATGTCTCTGTGTTGTGCTCCGCAGCAGAGAAATACCCCTGCACATTTTTCAATATCCCATCTATAGCCACTGGAATCAGAAGTGTCAGAGAAGATTCTATTTTGTCAGCATAATCTTGAATGCTGATGATATGTATGAAAACAGTAATCCAGTTACATGTCAACTGTTGGAAGTTTTGTTGGAAGATTTGCAACTACACAAAACATCTTTTTACTTACAACTTATATTTCATTCAAAAACCATTGCTGCCCAATAAACAAGAAATACCATGATGCCATTTTGTAGTCACTTTGCAGAGCATAGCAGTTAATCTAACTCTACAGTTACACTGTTACTGCATATTAGAAAATATATACGGTGTTCACTTACCTGCAATATAGGGCTAGGGTTATCTTAAACTTGGCATTTTTATGCCTTTTAAAGCCATCATGCTGTGAATTGCATGCAATCCAGTAAAAAACCATTTTTCTTTCCTTTAAATACAGTTGATCACTATTTCAGGGATGTTTACCACATTAGCATCTATCCTTGCACAGGATCCCAGTAGGCAAAGTACTCCGCAAGCGTGTCTAAGGGTCTCTGCCTCACAGAATAGGGTGCATAGTTCATCTCTCGTGCTGGCGAGATAAAATACTTACTCCACTGTTTTATGACTGATTTTACTTATCTCCAGGTATGCAAATACCACATTTTTGCATGTTTTGCAAAACCTGTTAACGCCCCTTCCTGAATCAATCAACAGCAAACCTGAATATTTCACCTCTGTGAAATAGTCTCTGTTATTATCATAAAAATCACATGGGCAACAGTAGGTTGGCAATCTATGTTTGATGTTTCTCCTCCCTGCAGCAGATAATATATGTGCATAATTGCTCAAGTGCCATCTGGTTGCAACGTAAGATGTGTTGCTCATTGATAATGAAAGCACTGATTCAGTGCCACACATAAAATAAAAGTCTGTTTAATACAAGTATGCATGATTTTGTAGGACCCTGATATAAAAAAAGAGCAATGCCTTGTCAAAACCCTTTAAGAAATGTGTATTCAATAATAGTTTTTCTAAATAGAATGAAAATGTGGCCGAAAGAGACCTGATTGGTTTGGAATTGAAAAATTTAATTGTTGCCGTGAGCATGGAGTGGCAGTGTGAAGCTCTCAGCCCATTTAATCACACTACAGGCCTCCCACAGGGCTTCCCTAGCACAGAGGAAAGGAGAGGGAAGAATGAGTTTAAAAGGTGGTTGGGGCTCAGGCCAGAGTGCACTGCTGTAAATGGCAAAACTCACTTTGACACCTGCGTGTATGGCACTGCCCTTGTCTGCTCAAAACATGCGCTGGTGTCAGAGCAATTGGAAAAAAAACCCAGGAAGAAGTGACAACTGAGCAAAAATATTATTTGAATGCACAAAAGACTCGCAGATATGAAAAAAAACCCATAATAATCCTTTTCTTCATGTCCATTGATAGTGCAAAAAGTAATGTGACTAAACTGTGGCAAGTGAGATTTACTTTAAAGCAGGGAAAATTCTTTAATGAACAGGGAGTGACTGGCAGGCATCTTTTGCCTGAAGCAGTTGTCAAATGCCCATTAACAGGGAGGCTGTAGAAGAGGTTGAACACATACCTGCCGAGATAAGCTTAGCCCATTCTGCCATGGGGCAGGGAGATGAAAGAATGACCTCTGAGATCCTTCCAACCCCTGCTGTGGTCCTCTGTATTCTGCATGGAGACTCCTCATCTCCCATGCCTTTGTAGCAGTATTTGTGCATAACTTGTCATTTCAAGGAGCAATACCCTTAGCAGTTCTTCCCTTTAACCTGAGTTTGAGATGAGACAAAGGTGTAGCATTATATATTTGGTTTTTTAAAATCAGTTTTAAAATTTGCTTGTCTATCTGATAATGTTAATTTTAAACATAGATTATTGCCACTTCAAATGTGTGCAAAAGCGATAAGGGAGGTGACTCGCAGCTTATTATTAATTTGCTGCTTTTATTTTCATGAAATTAACATTCTGGCAAGAAATTTAATTGGACTTTTGTTAATTCTTACAGTGATGCTTTGGTTTTTCCTTTTGAGACTGGAGAGAAAAGCCAGCATCTGGTGTTTGAGGATGCTAGGGACTTACACCATATTATGTCTAATATCTCAACTGTAAATAAACAAAATGAATAATTAAGTGAATAATGAGGTGTCCTGAATGAAGATTTCTCTAACGGTATCTATGGAATGTTTGTATCCCTGTCATTTGTTCTCTGTTGAGCATCTTGGGCAGTGCATTGCCCATATGGATAGTTGCAATGTATTTTTTTCAAGCAGAACCCAGAAATATCATTAATGAAGGTTGTCAGATAGGCAGAGAGGCTTTTGTTCTTCAGAGCTCTATCTGTCTGTATGAAAGGGGAAAACATAAGAATAGTAGAATTTGTGTCATGTCCCCAAGGACACTGACAGGCCTGACTGCCCCTGCCTGGCTTACCCCGGGGCCACCCACAGCCTGCTTATGGCTCAGAACCCCCAGCCAGCCCCCCGGGCAGTCAGGCCCTGCCCCAGCAATGCCACAGCAGGGCTGGTCTCCAGCTGCCCGCAGCCCTGCCCAGCCATAGGCTCCGACAAGCCTGGTGTTGCTCTGGACCCGTGTTCCCAGGTGGTGTCCGGCCTGAGTCCAGCCTTGTACCCAGGGATGTGCCCAATGCCCAGGGCTAGTGCTGCCCCCGGTGCTCTCAGCCTGCCCTGCCATCCTGGGGCTGCCCCCGGTGCCCTCAGCCTGCCCTGCCATCCTGGGGCTGTCCCCAGTGTCCCCAGCCTGCCCTGCCATCCTGGGGCTGTCCCCAGTGTCCCCAGCCTGCCCTGCCATCCTGGGGCTGTCCCCGGTGCCCTCAGCCTGCCCTGCCATCCTGGGGCTGTCCCCGGTGCCCTCAGCCTGCCCTGCCTGCCTGGGGCTGTCCCCAGTGTCCCCAGCCTGCCCTGCCATCCTGGGGCTGTCCCCGGTGCCCTCAGCCTGCCCTGCCATCCTGGGGCTGTCCCCAGTGTCCCCAGCCTGCCCTGCTGCCCCATGTAGCTCCCATGGCCCACAGGGAGCCACCAGGGCTTGCTGCCCCACAGCTTCTGAGGTGATTTAAGCTCAGACAAAATGCAGACAAGCTACATTAGAGGTGTTGTATAGTCTGTCCTGATACAAAACGATTCTGTAAATTTTTGGGATATTTTACTGGTCTTGCTTCAGGGACAAACCTGGGGTTTTGTTTGCCTTCTGGATCCAGATGGTTTCCCCCACTGAGTCCCCCTGTCCTGCTCAGCCACCTGAGATGACACCAGGCCTCCTCTGGGGTGGAAAGAGACAAGTCCCCATCTTTATATTTTCAGGACTCCTGAGGGAATGCTGCCATTTCCTCATCAGCTCCTCCCAAACACCAAGACTTGGCAGCTTGCTGAACGCAGATGTAACTACTAGATGGAACTAAGAGATCACAGTCTTGTGAGGAGCAGCTGAGGGAGCTGGCGTTGTTTAGCCTGGAGAAAAGGAGGCTCAGGGGAGACCTTACTACTCTCTACAACTATCTGAAAGGAGTTCTATCCTGGTAAATGTTGGTCTCTTCTCCCAGGTAACAAATGACAGGACAACAGGAAATGGCCTCATCTTGTACCGGGGAAGGTTTAGATTGGATATTAGGAAGACTTTCTTTATGGAGAGGGTGGTCAGGCACTGAAACAGGCTGTCCAGGGAAGTGGTGGAGTCATCATCCTTGGAAGTCTTCAAAGGGTGTATGCATATGGCACTTAGGGACATGGTTTAGCAGTGAAGATGGTCATATGAGGTTAATGTTGAACTCTGTGATCTTAGAGGTCTTTTCCAACCTTAATGGTTCTGTGGTTCACGAGTCTATACTTGTTGGATGCAGGTGGTATCTTCCATACATAACAATTTTGCAATGGATGGAAATGTTCAAATCACTGGTACCTCAGTGGCACGAAGGGCAACTCTTCTCACAGTCCATGCAGCAACTAAGGGCAGAGCAAGGGGAAGGAGCTGCTGGGTTCAGCCACAGACCTGCCTCAGCCATTGATGAAAAATTACTTATTTTGTCTGTTCATTGCATTTTTAAAATAGAAATTGGAAGTAATACGGTTTGTTGATTTCACTTGCTTTTACAAAAAAAAGGTGACAACATGAGTGACCGCTTGGTACCTCTGTAAATACGTGGTATCAGGCAAAGTGAAGGTATGCTTGGGTTTTTTCCCTTTGAATACTTTATTAACATTCCTATGATTAGCACTGAGCAAGCTGATACCTGAATTTCTGCTGCTGTGCTGAGGCATCAGGAGACACCTCCCTCCGCCAAATTTCTAGTGAAATTTCTGAAGACATCAATGGGGCAAGAGCCACAAGATTCCACAGGGGAACACCACCATCTCCTGACCATCCTTTAGGCAAATTAGTGGGGAAGCCTGACACTGAGGCAGCTGGACTCTGTGCTTGGAATTAACATTAGCTCAACTTCAGCTTTCCACCTTGAATGTAGCTGTGTATAAAGAGAATGCAAAGTGGTTTTTTGTATATGTGTTATGATAATTAAAGTTACCTTTCTCAGCACTTGCTATTCTGAACTGTAAAGGAAAGCTAAATGAATTGTCAGGGAAACATAGTGGAAATTAATGATGGGGATAGAACTCAGGAGGGCTCTGGACATCTGGGCTCAGTGCTCTGCTGAACACCAGTAACTGGTTAAAATCTGTTAATATCACCTTAGGTGAATGTTCTAAGCTCTTCCCTGACAACTCCGCTGGCTGCTAGCTATGCTTTTGAGCTTTCATTTCCAGCCCAGGGCCAGACACGCTCTTTTCCATCTACTTGGGAAGAAGACTGAATTGGCAGAGCCTGTGCTCACTGTCAGTTAGTTACCTGGTCAAGGTATGTAGTCCTCCAGCTTCTATCGTCTGCTTAGGGAGGAGACTTTAACACCTGTGCTGGAAAACATGTAAAATTATAAGAAATATTGCCCCTGTCAGTGATGGAAAACTGTATAAATCTCGCTCTGAACCACAAATGTAGAAAAACAAGTTAAAAGACACCAGTACTCTGCCACGACATCACTAAGATTTGATGAAATGACAGTTCTTAAAAAAAAACCAAAAAGGATTTTTATGTCTGTCTTCAAACACAATCTCGAATAACAACTCACATTCCCAGTATCATGGCATGAAACCCTAGACATTGCAGCTACACAAAGTGTAGCTGGTCCAATGTTAAACTACCACCAAGGACAAACTATTTTTAGAGTTGCCATATATTATTGCACCTGAGCTTTATTTGTCTTCAGATTAAAAGAGGTTTTTCTTCAGAGAAGTTCACTTGAATTTTACACTCATTTACTAAGCCTTATGTTACTATTCAATTTATTTTAAAGCAGATTCTTTGGGGAAAATTAGAAAGCTAATTTGAATTGATTCTTTGGAGATTCAGGTTTAAATGAAGTGCCATAAAATTGGCAGTCAAAGTGAAAAAATAGAATTGAATTCTATACTTGTACTACTCAATGGACACGGGCACCTTGCTCTTTGCTGCTGCTGCTGAGGGTTTTGAAGCAGTATATTTGAGACAGTTTAAACACACCTAAGCATGAAACTTCACAGAAGTTTTGGTCACTAAGGAACCACAGAGTATTCCTTGTTCAAATGGTTTTTATCAGATTGTAAATTTATGGCTGCCAGGTTCATAAAATTTGTCATTCTCTCCAGGTTTTCAAAACTAATTTTATAAATTCCTAGGGGCACTAATCCTAATATTGGGTAAGTAATGGTACTTTAGCATCTAGTTGAGGACTTGTCAGAGAAATGTTCCTCACCAACAACCTCCCCTTTCTCCATTTCTAAGTGCACCAGCTCACATTTGGATAAGAATGTTTTGGGTGTCCAGTGGTTTTAACTCCCAATTTAAAACATTCTGTGACAGGTTTGAGGTTTAGGTAGCAGATGTGTGTCTTGGGTTTTTTCAAAAAAACCCATAATTTCTAGATTTTACTATCCCATATTACAGGGCATCTAAAATCGTTAACATTTTCAGACAATTTAGGCCACCATGGTAATTCATTATCAAAGGAGTAAACATTTGGTTTACAGGTTTTTGGTCAACAGGTCATGCCTGTAGACAGAAACATTTTAGACATCTAGAGACATTTTTTCTCTAGAAAAATGAGACTGCGTAACAGAATTTATGTTTTTCTGTAACTGTTTGATGCATTTACAGCTTGGGAAATTCACAGAAATAATGGCTGAGGAGATGGTTGTTCAATTTCCTGTCACATAAATTACTGAGTAGATGTTCATTACTCCATCCCAGCACTGTGCTTCCAACCTAATCAGAAGTGAGGATATGAAAAGACATGTTGGAGAAAACTCCAGTGCACACTATTATTTGCTCTGCACATATAGTCCCATATTAGAAATGACTGTTATTTTGTATGAGTAAATATGTGAAGAAATATTTAAACTGAAAAAAAAAATATTGCTTTGTTCTTATAAACTTTATGTGAAAACAATTTTACTGAAAGAAGCCTTCATTCTCAGGATTATTTTCTGATGTGCCTGGCTTTCCAAACAGTATTAGTCAGGAGCAGACTTGCTCATCTGCTTTAGCTCCCATTGCAAGTGTTAGACACCTGAAGTCAGACACCAAAGTTGATATTTAAATGTGGAAACTAAAATCCCACAATCTTTCACACATGCTAAGTTTTGCTACAACCCTCAGCGATCTCAGTGGGAGCTGTGGCTGCTCAACATTTTGAAAATTTGGCAGTTTTAAGTGAGGTGCTTTGTGAAGGAGAGAGGTGTCTCTCTACCTTGATCCAACTCAAACGTTCCTTGGAACCAGCTGGAAATGAGAGGGGTGTGATGCTTCCCTTGTTTACTGCACTGCTGAGCTGATGGAAACCTATGGACTGCTCTCCTCTGCACCCCTGGCTTTCTGAAAGCAGAGCTAGCTGTTCAGAAACTTTCAGGCACCTGCTATTCAGAAACTTTCTTCTACCCCTTTTTGCTTAAGACATTAAGCAGAATTTGCCAACATGCTGGCAGACACAAGCATGTCAAACTGTTCGGGTCTGGGAAGTGGCATGTGATGCGTACTCTCATTTGTAGGGCAGAATTTTGACAGAACTGAGCGATGGATCCCTGGAAATCCTTTAGCATCTGTCATGATTACATAAGGAATAACATTTCTTCAAAGCCAGAGACCTGTCCGTAGTGTATCTCAGTGGCTGAGAATCTGAAATTTCCCTCTCTTGAAAATGGAATTGTTTCTGAATGCTGCATGCAATAAGAATATAACAACATGAAGGATAAAGAAAAATATGGAAAGTAAATTTATCCAGTTGTCTCTGCTTTGTATTTCTGCTCTTACTCCACCAGAAGCCTGAGTCCTTCCTGTCAATGCAGAGCTGCACTTTGGGAACATGCACTCACCCATGATGCAACGCTGAGCCAGGCATGTCCCTCTCTTTCTTCGAAATGAGCATGTGAAAAGACATCGGCACTGTCCAGTCCTTAGATCTCCGTCTTATTTATATGCTATAATATTAAAGTAAGCCAGGATAACATTATCCATAGATAAACATAGTTTTCTGGCACAAAATGAAGCATAAGGTTTTGAAACCTGCCTCCTCCCTGCTCCAATCTCCCTGCAGAGTATCTCCTTCCCTTAAGCCTGGCTTATCCAGCCTGTGGTTTTCAGTGGCTTCTTGGGCTGAGCAAGTCCATGAAACTCATGCAGGTCCTTGGGGAAGCCTGCTGCTCTCTAGGTCCTCACAGCTCCAGATCTGCTTCCTTCTGCCAGCCTCCTGGTATACCCCGAGGCCTGCCCCATGGCCCTATCTAATGCTCCCAAGTTGAAAAGGCTCTCAGCAACTTCTACCATCTTGTATAAGGATAAACTATGATTTTTTAAGGATCTTGTTTTGATCCTGTTGAATTAAGGCTAAACTACAAGCCTTCTCTTTTACCCATTGATCTCATTGGTGATTTTTTTTCTTGGAGAAAGAAGTTGGCTGGCAGTTTTGGTTGTTACTCAGCTGTAAATAATGATGTAAACTGTTAATTACATGATAATTGTTTATTTGCTGAAGATGAGTAAGGGCCTTTGAAGTACCCCAGCAGGTTTTGGGGGGTTATTAAATCATAGGGTAAGAGGATGGATCCATACCTGATTCTAAATGGCACAGTGATTTCAGGTAAGGTCCAGAGAAAGTATGCAAAGAAAATGAAAGACACTTCTTACTTTTTAGGAAAAAAAAAGCTGCATGAAAACAGGAACTCATTGCAAACCATTTAAACAATTAAGCTTTTTTTTCTAATTAGACTTTTATAATTGGAATGAGTTGTCTCTTTTTCATAACTGTGTCTGAGTCCCCTTGCTGATCTGAGTGCTATCGCTCAAACAGAGGGTCTTGTGTCTCATTTGTATTAAGATGAAAAGTCATCCTTTTCTCAGGTTTATATCAGAGTTTAGTTACAATGATAACTATCTTCTAATTATGGCTTTAAATAGACCTGATTTTATTTATTAGATCTTGTCACCAGAAATAGTAACATAGTAAAACCAGATTTGATTATTAGCTAAACCTTTGACGATATAATTCAAACAATAGATAAGTTTTCTCTTTGAGTTAAGCAACAGAAGATGCAATTTCCATTCTTTTAGCTAGCACAATAATTTTCTTTAGAAAACCTTTTGGAAATGTTCTTTAAAAGACTCTGACCTTTTTTATTCTCATATCTTTTAGGGACAATGTGAAAGAAATAAAGGAGGAAATTCAAGTGCAGGAAGCATAAAAAGGACGAAACTCAGGAGAGGGTTTTCTTTTCAGAAAAATGAAAATGGAAAAAATCTAACAAACCTTTTTTACAGGAAGCTGAGTAAGTACACATTGTTTATTTCAAAACTACCTATAGAAATGGTAGCATAAATGAAAATATTCGCCATCATTACAAGTTGCCCATAGGCAGTCTTACCATAATTATTTTACTCCGTGTCCAATGCTAAAGTGTTACACCATGGAGATAAGTGCTTTAGAGATGCTGATAGATAGGTGTTTGATATTAAACCACATGGTATTATCACACAGTATTCAAAGTGAAAAATAGTACAATGGCAAGGGAATTATCTTTATTTGAGAGCTGGGAGCACATGTCCATAGCAGAGCTGAGGGCAAAGCAGAACGTGTCCTTCAACATTCTGCGTGTCCTTCCTGCCCGCGCTGCCCATGAGCAAAGCAGAGAGCCTGGCTGAGGTGCTGCTGCACCCGGCTGCAGTGCCCCACACCTCTATGGGTGTATCAACAGCTCACATCCTGTGCAGACAGGGCACTTTTGCTCTCTGATACTTCTCATGTATAATTTCAATGGGACATCAATATCCAGTTCCAGCCACAGCTGCCTTTGCTCTGTTTTAATTATCTGATGACCATGGTAACTCCATTTATTTTATACTTTTTTCAAGCTATCTATCAGAAAAATAAAATCTAAAAGATATGTCCAAAGAACCAGAAAATGTACAACATAGACATCTTTATAAAGCTGTATTTGTGAAACAACTACAGAAAATTATCTATCACATCATTTGCAAAACAAGGCTTAAACCAAGTAAATTAATACTGAAAGACTGTACAAGCCTCACAGTAAATCTTATCTTTCAGTATACATAGGAAACATAAAAGCATTGTCATGCCAAGTAACAAATTCCCTTTCCCTCATCTCATAGCAAGACCTCTGACTTGAGCTGTCCCCCAGAATAGTCTGACTTTATCTTTGCTCGTTGTTCACATTAAATCCAGTACATAATTTTTTGACTTTTAGAATCAAGAATTTTATTAGTAGTGTTAGTAAGAAGAAAATATTGTAAATGGAGTTTGCCTTGACAGTTACTTACATTGTCCTACATGATAATGAAGACATAAATTTTTAAATATCTATGCATAAGTGTATTCCAAGAAGCAGAACATTTGTAGTTCCAGAACTCTGTCCCCTTTCTTAAGGCTAATACATGTAGATGAACAAACTGATCTCCAAATAAGCCAAGTCACTTCAATGGTTTTAGAGAAATGGTAAGTTACAGCTGCTTCTAATCCGATACATCCCCTAAAAGGCTGAGGAGATGAAAGACCATTCACTAGACTAAGGTAAGTGCTCCAAGGAATGTGAAACTCAAAAATGTGCACATTTCTGTGACAAAATGCTACACACTTTGTATTTGCTAAATTAATAATAATAGCATAATTATTAGATTGATTTTATTAGAAATACAACTAGAATTTTTTTTAAAAAATCACCATGTTTAATATGCTTCATTCACAGAACTAAATCTAAGCCGTGCTTAGGCATGTTTCAAAACTTACCCGGTAATTACAATATATGGAGGATCCCGGGTGCCATTGCTAACACAGGTGCCATCCCCCTTAAATTGCCTGGCCACTGCGCCATGTAATTGAGGGCAGAAATGGACCAGGATCTGTCTGCTCGTACGTGTTGGCAAGGAATTATCTATAATGATTCTTTGCCCATTTATCATTTGGTAGAAGATTTTGCAATAATTTCTTCAGCTCTCATGTGTGCCCACTCTACAGCCATATTTGCACTGTGTTTCTTTGGCATGTGTTGAAAACAATTATTAGCACATGCTGAAGACTATCAAGTGGGATGTTTGCAGCTGTCATTTCCCAGGATTATCTTTTGCCTCCCATTTGGGCTGATACTGTCTGTTGTCAACAGGCTGTTGGAGGATCATGTAATAGGGGCAAAATGCAAGACTTCTCACCAGACAGCGCTGAGGGGTAGGAAACCTAAGGGAAATTAATGCAGGGGACATAAAAAGAGAAAATTAGCACAGAGAAGGAATAATGTAGTTTTGTTCATAGCTGAGAGATATTTGATAACTTCAGCATAATGTGGCTTTTTGATTAACCTAATGATTCATTCAATGCAATTTTATTCTTAAATTGCCTACAAATTCAAAACAATCTTCTGACTACATCATCTGGTCTGACTCAGACATGGCAAATACACTACGCGCAGCTCCACATCACTAAGGCACTGGAGCCTGCAGCTGGGGAAGCCTAAGGCATTTCCTCAAATTCCCACTGAAGTTGCTAGAAGGGTTTCCTAAAAAAAGGAAGGGAAGTGTCTATGATCAGACTATGTTCCTCACAGGATGGGGATGTGCTGGGAAAAATTCCCTGTATCTGAAGGCTTGTCAAAAATACAACCCCGACACATGCAGCATTTCACAGCTGAGAGCCAGATGGATGGTGGATAACCTTCACCCAGTCCCCTTCCTCTACCTTTTCTTTTCTCACATGTTTAAGGCAGAGAGAAGTAATTAAAGATATGCGGGCTGGGAGAAGTGCAGGGTGTTACACTCCAAGAGTTAAAATGCTCACAGGCACTTGATGCCTTGCTGCACTGAGAGCTACTCACAAGTTGCTGCTCCTAAAGTCCAGCCATATGTGTTAGAAAAACTAGTGTGAAGTTTTAATGTGCAAGTAGATAGTTATACAGGCACATTACTATTTCACGGAGAATTGTTAGACTCAGGTAAATATGCAAGAGGCATTTATTCAGATCCAAATTTGCCTTTCTCAGGCATTGAATTCAGTAGACAAGGGGTTCAATATTTGATGCTTGAGTGCAGGTATCCATATGAATTGATACTTCTCAGTTAGATAGTGGGTGTTTCTTTAAAATAAGTTCTCAGTCAAACAAAGGATAAATGAAGTCAGTGGCACACAGGATGTGCTGCAGGTAGGAGAGCAGTAAGACAGGTATGGCTCTGCAAAACATGCATTTTTTTATATTGTACTCTTCAGATTTTGTCTGCAAGAGGAGTTTGATGCAATCAGTCACAGCTCTTACAGGAAAACAGGAACTCATTGACACTAATTATCTGCCTTAAGACAGAGCTTTGTACCACTTCTTCATCATCTCCCCCTCCTTGTCTGGAAAAATGAGAGTGAACATCAGTGCCAGTTCCTGCGGGGAGTAGTTTTGGCTGGAGCCTGGCAGGTACAGATGGACAACAAGCTGCAGTTCCTGGTCCTTCTTGGCTGAACAACCATACTGGGCCATCTACTGAATACTCAGAGCCGTGAGAGCTCATTTGCTCTGAACTGCAGCTCCCCCCGTTTCCTTGGGTTGACAACTGGCACACTGCAGTCCCTCTCAAAAAAAATTCTCTCTGCTGCCTATTTTAGGTTTGTGACAAGCCTCGTGGCCTACTTTTCCCACACACAGAGCCACAAGAAAGCCTCTGCCCTGTGTACCCACCACTCAGCTTCCAGGCACTGATGCTCTATGTGGAACATGGGTCATTAGGCTCATTCCTGAGCCTCCAGCTGATGATAGGGCCTGGTCCTAAGAAGCCAAAATTGGCAGCACAGGTGCATGACATGGTCAATGCGAGTACTCCAGGCACTGCTGATGCCTCCTACCCACCAGATCTCCCTGTTAACCTGTGGCTAGGTGAGGGTGGCTAGAAAGGAAAAGCCATGGTATAAGGGCAACATAGAGAAACTACAGGGCTCCTGTAGAATTAGCAGGATGAGGGGAGTGTTGGCACTGTGGTGAGGCCTTGAGTATGGGAAGCTGATGACAGGAAGAGGAACAGCTGGAGAGAACAGCAGCAAGGCCATTCAGAGCATGGGACATCTGAGCACAGGGAAGGCCTCTGTTGCAGTGACTGTATCTGCTCCTGGTGCCCTCTCCTGCTGTCCCAATGGCCACACAAGCCTGCTGGTATCCTGTGGGCTCCAGCTGGGCCCCTTTTTTACCCTCCTTCCTGGTGCTAAATCCCTGCTTTGGCCCTTCCTGTAGACAGTCCTTGAACCCTGCTGGGCCAAGTTCTTTTCCTTTTATTCATTCCTGCAATCCCACTTGTTGTAGGAACTGAGGCTAGTTTACCTGCTAGCCCCCATGAAACCAGCAATGCTGCATCCATCTCTCTCTTCCTTGCAATCTCTGGTCCCCTCCAGATTGACAACATGGCTTCTGCTTATCTGGATTCCTTCTGTGTCCTTCTGACACCAGGGTGTTAGATGAGTTTCTGGGAAGACAGGCTTCCCACTCCCAGTGCCCTGAAAAAAGCTGGTCTGAGGGTACATCTTTCAAGTTTGTGGTGTTGCTCCTCTAAAACCCATGTGTAGTCAAAGTAGTCACACCTAGACAGTGGCTAGCATTGCGGATGCTTGGGCTCTTTCACTACATTCTGGTTTTTCCCTATAGTTTTTTTTCTCCCTCCCTCTGCTTTATATTTACCTCCCCACCATATCCAGCCCTACAGTCTCCTTGCCCATACTAGAAAAATGAGGAATCTTTGATAATAGTACAAGTGTGTCTCGTGACTATGACACAGTGGTAGATGACTCTGACAGCACAATTATGTTGAAGCCAGTGGAACTGAGCCTTTTTTATCCCACAGCTAAGACTCCGACTCCTATTTTCAAAGAGTAATTCTTTTCAGATTTACAGGAGTCTGCCAATGTCTACTTCTTGCTGCTCCTTCTTGTCAAAGCCCTTTACTCTTCTGTTCTCACAGCAATCTAGTTACTGGAAACAATGAATGAATTTTATAAGAATAATGGTCTTGTGTGTGAAGCTCAATCAATCCAATTTTCAAGCCTCTTCAAAGTTTGCCAAACTCTACAGCTTAAAAATCCACACTTCAGCTTCTCACAGCAAGTGTGAGATGCTTCTTAAATTCCTGGGCAGCTGGAGCATTTGCTGTCCTCAGGCAACATCAATTTGTCCATTACCACAATGAGCCTAAATTGCTCTCTGTGGTTTGATTCAGTTCCAGAGGCAAATTATAAGATTTAGGCACAACTGAGAAAATATAGGTGGGAATTTCAAAAGTTCCTTCCAGCACATACGAGCTCAGCTTCCTTAAAACTGCTAGCACTTGTGCTCCAGGTCAGTCAGTATCAACGTCTGCTCACATAACACTTTATTATGGCTCTGTTAAGGTGCATTAGGAGAGCCCAGCAGGCATACTTCTTATTTCTGAATTGACTGCAAGCTAGTGAACAGATGTGATTCCCTCCTTCTACCCTTCTGAAAAGCCATGCGGGTAATTTCACCTGCAGACATGCAAATGAATATTTACTTGGTGCAGGCAAACTACCTACATCTGCTACATTATTTCTCTTGGTTATTTTTCTTACATTGTCAGGAAGGCTTTTACATTTCTTGGCTGAAGCACCTCAAACAATAACTCTGTGAATAAGCTGAGAATGGACAATGAACTCATCTGAGTGATTTGTGACCATGGCTTCACTCAGACTAATGAGAGTGCACATTTCTGCCATGCGGCCATTGCTCATCTATGTATATATTCTTCAGAGGTACTCAAAACCTAGGTTTTGCAATAAAAAAACAAACAACATTTTGGCATAAAACACATTAAAAGGAACAATTCCTTAAGGTTTATGCAATGAAAATAATAATTTTTAAAAAGGTACTAAACAAAAAATAAGATCATGTAGGAAAAAAAGATAAAAAATAAGTTGCTACTGTTAAGCAGAGGGATGGAGTACTGAATTTTAACCTAATAAATTCTAAAATAGAGATTTCTCTCTATTTCTGTGCTGTGAGAAATAATCGCATCAGACAACACGTTTTAGAATTCCTATTCTCTTTTTTATGTGACACTGCACCTTAGAAAACTGGGATCAGGTCTTTTACTTAACCATTTTTTTTTTTAGTTTTTACGTTTTTGCATTTAGTAATATTGAACTTCTGTTTGTATCTGTTCCTTCTCAGTGTTACTTCTAGGTTTTGATGTTTCAATAAAATAATGGTTTCATGTTCAATTAGAAAATGTTATCAGAACATACTTGTTTTTAAAAACATTTCAGTGGAAGGGATTATAAAAGAAAGTCCCTAAAAACATGCCTGTTGATCTCTGTGTGAAGCATCTTTTATCTCAATTATTTCCTAGATTTATCTATTTAACATTGCTTTTACAGGAACAGGAAAGAATACTACTCAAAACACATTAAAGAATGGAAGAAGAGCCGATATTTTCTCTTATTGTTCAGATGACATCTCAAGCATAAAACAAAAGGTGAAGAGTGAGTGAATATCTTGAAAGCACAAAACCACAGAATCCATCTTTTTATTTAAAGTGGTTCCATGTGTTGAGCTGAAGTGGGAGTCCCAGATACTTTCTACTTATGAAAATCAGACCAGATCCGTTTAACCTAGATACCCAGAAGTGGATTTGGTAGCTTGACATCTTTGAAAGCTCAGCAGTAAAGTTCAGCCATTTCCCCAGAAGGTTCCATGGAGAAGCAGCACTAATTAAGGCCTTATCACCTTGTGCTTTTGCTTTTCCTTGTTCTTGTACGTGTTTTTGCCTTGGGGACAAGCCTGAGATTTGGTGCATTGAGCACATTTCATCCCTTGGCCAGCAGCACCATGGGTCGTGTGCCAGTGTCTGCAGGTCCCTGCTCAGGGTGGAGAGGAAGCAAGGATGGACATAGCCATGCAGGGACTGAATTGCAGGACATGCTGCATGACCTGGGAGCCCCACAGAAGCTCCCTAGCACCCGAGAACGCAGGAGAGGTCTTTCTCCTTGCCAAGGAAGGCTTGCCGTGAGGTTCTCTTTCTAATCCAACTTGTAGATGTCCACTGTAGGGAAAGGTGCAGGAAAAAGATACCCCAAGACACACCTAACACTGATGGCAGTGATGCTGAGCATGTGAAGCATGACCTGGAAGCCCTGCAGAAGCTATGCCCATGCTTTTAGGGCTGAACAGATTGAAGAAGCTGCATTGTGATACCCATGCACTGGCCCTCAATGGGTCACACTAAAGCAAACACACTCCTATCTCTCCATTAAATCACCTGTAAAAAACTCCCTTTATTCATTACCCTGGGGAAACCAATTCTTCTGCTCTTGTATGGTCCGTAATGTTATGTATAGGTAAGCACAAGCCTGAACTCTCTGCTGTGATACGTTCACTCTGGACACTGTGCTAGTGGACATCCTGGACACCCTGGTCACTGTGTTAGTGTTTCTGAAGTGCTTCTCGCACAGGTGATTTGTAAGGGGCAGTTTTATAGTGACCAAGGAACCTGCCCATTAAGGAATATAGATCAATGAACTCAAAGATCTTAGAGGTTCTTTTCCAACCTTATTAATTCTATGATTCAAGTTTTGCATATCAAATACGACCCTGAATACTGAACTGTTTCTGTTTTTATGGTGTTTCTGTAGCTCTAGCAATAGCCTGAGTCAACATGGCAGCATCTTGTGTATTCCACACCTCTATGGTTAGTCCACTGAACTACAGCTGTGTCTACTCTGAGAATCATGTGAGCCCCAGGCACAGGTACAAGCTGCAGATCGAACACTTCCTCCTCCCTCACATACTGTTTTCAATGCAAAGAGAACTGGGCATGTATAAGGCCAGAGACGGTTGTAGAGAACCACCCCAGTAAACCAGGGACCAGATGAAGGGACTCACTGCAAAATGCCTATGCCCACAGTGTAGAGACTGCCTTGGCACTTGGTGTCCTTGAGAACCAATAATTATTTTTTTTTCAAATTTAATTTGTTACTTTCTTTACTTTCCAATTTAATTTCTTTGTCAAAATTATAAGACATATTCATGTGCATTATGCTATTTCTTCAAGTAAAGGCCTTAGCCCTGTGTTCACAGGGAAGTTCATGTACAGCAGGCCTGACAGAGTGGGGCTACGGCTTCAGCACATGGTCCAAATTGTGCACATTGTTATAACTTGACTTTTTCATGTGACCAAGATACTCAGGTTTGGAAAATTACCTCTGAGCATGCAGAATATGTCATTCCATGCGCTTTCTACATGCAGTGGTGTCCACGTGCTAACTGCACTAAAAGATCTTCACACACTACTACCAAACCCATCAGCAATTTACGAACCATATGCTTTGTCTTGAAACGGTCAAGCGGGTGAAGGGTCTCTCTGACTACCTTTGCACTTTCTTATCATCTTGAAGTTGATCCCACCCTTTCTCAGCAGCCCACTTGCATTTGCCATTTCTGGATGTTTGGATGTTCATTGCAGTATGTTTGCAAGCAGCTAAACCTGTACTGGTGTGGGGAAGATGGACAGTGCCCAAGCCTCAGTCCTAAGAGTGATACAGTTGCCAGAAGCACCAAGCTGGCTTCATCCAACTCATCCACCCCTTCCAAATGTAGAGAAACACCTGCCCTGTTTGTGAGATGTTGAATGTTCCTGCTAATGCGCTGCCTCTTCAGCAGGGCACTAAGGATTGAGCTCCAGTTAGGCTGACTGTGAGCTTTTGTTACTAATGTTGTTGCTGTTACTGTTTGTTTTCTTATTTCATTGCTATTTCCAGTAAATTGTTCTTATCTCAATCTGTGATCTTTGCCTTTTGCGTCTCCAGTTCTCCTCTCCAGCCCCAACAGGGGAGGGAGAAGGGAAGGAGGGAGTGGCACGTAGTTTGGAGTGTTTTGGTGGGAGCACAAAATGGGAGAATACCATTCCTAAATCATGACAATATAGCACTGGACTCCTTTGGGCAGAATATAACAGGCCACTGATAAGTGCATGCTGCTGCTAATTGAATTTACAAAGCTGTAATCAGTGTAAACACTTTGTGTTCGGCAATTGCCTACACTGGGTGGAATGATGTGTCCCAGGCTTTCAAAAGCACCTTTTGCAATTGTGATGGGGTTCTTCTCTCCCTGCTGGGTTTTGCCAAGTTGAGGGTAGCTGTGTTGTCTAGGACAATAAAGGAGTCCTGTCTAGAGGAGACATAGGAATGGCTTGAATGCTGAACCTTGTTCTGGAAAACTGCTCTAAGCTGACCTCTCAGTTGGGCGCCTTTGTGTAGCAGGGTACCTGTTCGTATGCAAAGGGCCATCTGTGGAATGAGAGCCCAAAGCGAGCAAGATGCTTGTCAGAGGCTGTGCAGGAGATTTGGGGCACTATACATGTCTTCATGCTGGCTGCATGTCTTCAAAGGTTCCTGCATGCAGAGACAAGGTATGGGAGATGGGAGCCAGCCTGTCAGAATACTGAATGCACCAGCTGCCAGAGTGTATGGCTGCCATGGGCTTGGGCCCTGTGATCCAGCAACCCTGAGTCTGACCTTGGATGAATTTTATAGCCAGAAGAGATGTCTGTGGTGTTTCTGGGCAGAGCTATTTGCCGATTAACCTTGATGACCTTGGATTCTAAGAATGCAGTAATTTTAAGGCTAATGTATCACATTTAAGCAGTGAAGACCTTTCAGGTGATACTTGTGTAAAGATTCCACTTTAAAAATAAAGTAGGATTAGAAAGAACATATTAGCTAGAACATTTTGCAACTATTTTGGACTTGACATCCTAATTCTTGTGAATTAATGAGAGTTATCTGTAATATTCTGGCAAAACTTTCCTTCTCTGTTCCTTGTTTATCAGCTGTATTATCCCTTGTCATGTTTTCAGTATAAGCTAAGAGACTAATCAGAAGCCAGATAAAATAGCCTGGAAGATCTCTGCTGATTTCAGACATCTCTGGAGTAGACTCTAATGCTAGTAACCTCTTAGAATATGAACCCAGTTTTGAAGGCATTTATACTGATGGAATAACTGCTTGCTCCAGGAAATTGCTCTGCATTTCCACCATTTAAACTTTTCTCCTTTTATTCACCTGTGCACCACCAGACATTGCTACTGTGCTTTATAAATAACAGTGAGTAACAGTGATTGTATCCTCATGCCCTCTTTTTATTAAGTTCTAAGCAGATTTGGATGGGTAAAAGCTTTATGCTTCAGATTCGCCTTTTATTTGTGCCACTCAAATTTTTCATCTCTATAAAGTTATTTTCCCTCTTCAGTCCTTCCCTGTCCTCTCCTGCCTCTGGCTGCTCCTCAGCATTTTAGTCAATAGGAGCTTCAATCAGTGCAAGCACATTAGGAATCAGCGCAAGAGCAAGTGTGTTATGAGAAAGGTTCCTATTATTTCCTAAGAGAAGATAGAAGCAAAGGAAAGAGCAAAATACACTGAGCAAAACAAGGACAACAGACAAATACAGGAGCAAGGAGGGAAGATCTATTAAACTTCTGTTCAACTCAGTAAAAAGAGAAGGGGCCAAGGCATGTAGTGTGTCTGCAATAATCATACAGTGCTTTGGGACAGTGATTTCCAGTCTGCTATTTCCCATTTTGTTTAATTTTTAATTTAAATTGTGTACTAAAAATAGGGAGCACTTTGGAGCTGAAAAGATGTGAATAGCGTAGGAATAAAAAACAGAAACTGCAAGATGAATGCTGCTGTAGCTGAAACAGCCCTGCTGGGATTTTTAGCTTTGTGTCTCAGTCAGTTAGAGTTACAAAATGCAGATTTGCTTTATCTGGGTCACTTTGGCTGAGAGAACACATGCTAGTCCCTTTGTGAAATAAACAATTAGCCAGAGCAAGTGGTCATCTGTCTAACTCTTTCTGTAGCTATTGCTATTCCCTTCTCTTGTGTGAATTTATTTGTACAGCTGATTATTAATGGCAAGAGGCTTTTAATTTTTGCAAGTTTTATAAAAAATGCTGGAGCCTCTAGTTTTCAATTTGTATCACTGCAACGTCTTGTTTGTCCAGAACCAGAAGGTCAAAAGACTTTTATCTAGATGAAATTATGAAACCTCATGCTTATGTATTAGCCTCCTCTCCAGAGAAGACTGGAGGATTTTTTGCCTGAAGTCCCAATTCAGCAACTGCTCTGAAGAGATCCCTTTAAGAAGCCGAGCTATTTCTTCTCTAGGCTAAGCAAAAAAACCCCAAACAAAAAAAGTGCTGAAAAATCAGAAAGCAGTTTTATCTAATTCTTAGGCAGCTGTGCTTTACAAGCCTCAGAAGTCCTCCAGCACAACTGTGTGCATGTGGTGTAGGCACCACTCTTTCCAGCAGCCACTGGAGGTGGTGCTGCCACCTCTGCCTTTGGATGTCCATTATGTTGAGACTGGCACCGGTGACTTTTCCTGAAACAGCCGGTTTGGTGTGATAAAGACACAAACCAGAAAACTTGCACTTCAGCTTTTGTTTTATGTCCAAATTACACATTTTGTTAATTATCATATTGGTAACATCATCTCATATCTTTGTCTAGATTTCTGCGGACTTCTGTTTGAAGGATGAAATGCATTTACCTAATTCACATATTAAATCTTACACCCAGGGAAGCTGAGAAAGAATAATTACCCCAATTTGTACAAAATCAGATCCTTCTTTCCAGAGCTTTCCTAAGGTTCTCCAACCATGTCCAGCTGGAAGGATTGTTACAACCTAATGAAAGAGCTTCTCCTTTAGACAATACTGGTTCATCCAACCAGAGCAGAGGGTATTTTAGAAAAAAATATCCATATGTTTAATTTTCTTCCATTTTTTAAATCTGATAATCAATTGCGGTTCAGAGTAACTAAGGACAGCTAAAGGGGTTTAAATGCTTAAGGTGGGACTGTAGTTTTCTGACTTCCAATGGTATTGGTCGAAATTGGCTACCAAAGGATACCACAAAATATTCCACCTGGTGCCTGCTTCCAGATCCTGTTTAGCCATGTAGAATCTGGTCCCCTGAATGTTAAGAATTAGGGGAGTACTTGAAAACCCTCCATTGCACTGCCAGTCAAACAATTTGCTTGCTTCTCCCAGAAAGCTTAGAAAAGTGTTGGATTTTGTTTTGTTTTGATTTGACTTTTTCCCTCCTCATTTTCTTTTATCTAATGTTGTTTCCAGTTTCTAATAAGCTTTGGATCTGACAGTTGTTCTGGAGTTACAACCAATGGTAAGCATACAGGGCTGAATGAAGATTAATTTAAATTTTAAGAGGAGGATTTCAGCTCGGAAGTGAGCCAGATCGTATTCCAAGAGCAGTGTATTGTATCCAGCCCCGGTGTGGTGAACCACTGGCATCTGAGCTGCAGCTGACATGTTACAAATAATTTGTGATTACGTATGTCTAGGAAAGGATAATAGAGATACTAGAGATATTACGGGTACCCTTATCAATCTCTGAAGTTTTTATATGTTTTTACAGGTGAATTGTTCACCAAACCTGACAATCTTTCTTGTTTTCTGTTGTTGTTGGAGAAAAGATGCTAGAAACAACTGAAAGCAAATTACTATTGTGTGGCATATGGCTGGACCTGAGCAGTAAACCACAAACCGAGCTTCAAACCTGTTCCGGTTGCATCCTCATTCTCCGGAAGCTGCTTCACGGAGGTGTCTGTTTGCACTAATACAGCATCTTGTTGCTGTGGAAAAGGAAGGCAGGGCTTGGTGTCCTGCATCTGCTTTTCTTGGCAGCCCAGCAGTGTGATTTCTCCTGCAGTAAAGTGTGTTGCAAAGCTTAAATCTTTTAGGATCGCGGCTCATGACATAGGCTTGGGACATGGCCCTTGTAAGTGAGGGGAGCCTTGGGTGAGAAAGGAGACTCTTGCATCTTTCACTGAAATAATTCCCCAACCAAGTTTTAACTTAAGAGCAAGTGGAGAAAAAATAGCTTGTTGTGTGGGATCACCTGAATGACTGTGCTTGCAGAGCAGGATATCCTTGATATCCTGATGACACATCAGGACAATTCTTTAACAATTACAGAGTATATTTTATCTTCAAAGCTTCACGAACATGAGCTAATTAATCCTCATAAAGCCTGAGGGAGTTACATACATACTGTTACAAGCCATGGACCAACAAAGGACTTCACTGGTTTCACCATGCCTCGAGCTGTGGCTACTGCTGGCATCATCCAGGGCAGGAATTAAGATGATCTTACTAAAAAGCATTCCCCTTCCCACCTTGAACAAGTGGCAGTTCAATGAGACTCTCGACAGTGATTTAAAAGTCATGATTCAAGATGAAGCTGGACTACTTCTATCTACCACAACATAATACAGTCATTCACAGCTAATGCCTTTAACCAAGCAGTCTGTGGGCTGCAGCCCAGGGAACTGAGGCATAGAGCATCCAGGGGTGTACACAGCCAAAATCCTAGCAAGCTAGTGCTAGGTCTTGCGCTGCAGGAGCCATGCTGGAGCCCTGAATGTTCATTTTCACACCTCAGGGAAATGAAGAAGTAGATCCATAGTACACATGCACAGAGAAAGTGAGCAGCATTGTGGTAACTCTGCACAAACTGTCTGTAGCTATATATATACATATATATTTTTTGTCCTGTTTCTCTTGCTGCTTCTTCTAGAGCTGTGATACCAGGGGTGAAGCAACTGCCTTGAGGCATCTTGCTGCTTGGTTAGAAGAAGACCTGTTCCTCCTTAGCGTAGATAAGGGTCATCTGTGCACAGCTGAAGCAAGATAATATTTAGGAGCCTTCCAGGGTACTGAAGACTGCACTTTTTTTGACATCTTGTGCTGTTCAAGCTCATGGCAGTGCTCCCTTTGAACTTGCTGTGTTATATAATTCTCCCCACTTGCATAAATTGAAGTAGAATGCAATAATTCGTGTAAATAATATGGCCCAGGGAGGGCACATGTCACAGAACCCATGCTGGTAGGAGCCAACTGGTGCTTGGACATCACAGGTCTCTGCATTATGTACCGGCAGGTTTGACATCTGTGTTGTTACATCCATCAGTCAATAAAGCTCATGCTGCCCACACTTAGAGGGTGAGTTACATGTGAAAAACTGTTTTCTCTGTAGTTACCAGGTCTGAAAGAGAGCACTGGGGATTGTGGGGACCTGCGTGGAAACTGCTGTGGTAGACATGCCCTACAGAACAGAGATAGATGTGGCTGCAAGGCAGCAGTTTCCTGCTTGACTGAAAGTCAGACCATGCACCCTGAAGGATGTTTGCTTTTGGCCTGTGTTAAAGACCTACTTTAATGGCAATTCCACTGCCACCTCAGTGAATCTCTTCTAGTGAATCTCTATCCTCTTTATGGTTTTCCTAATATCTAACCTAAATCTTTCAAATTGTCACTGTTGCAATTACATTCTCATCCTTTACTTCTCCACAATTACTTCCTGTCCAGTCTATCATGGACGTGGAAATTATTTTCTTTCTCTGTGTGACAGCTTGGTTGTACTTAAAGGATGCTGCTGTGACCCAGCTGGGACTTTTCTTTGATTTAAACAACCCAGGTTCATTTGGAACCTCTACTTGCAGACTGTGGTTTCTAGAGAACTGATCTATTTTGATCCTTCCATCTGGTATGTCCCTGATTGTTCCAGGTCCTCCATGGGACATACTGGGGATGTGAACTCACCAGTACTGAACCAACAAGCAAGAATTATTTCATATGTTTTTAATGTTACCCAGTGAGAGAACTCTGCTTTTTGTCAGTGTTTACTGGGGCTCCAGGATAGGCACAGACCCAGGTGTCAAGGAGGGACAGCATTTCCCAGTGGTACAGAAAACATTTAAATGATATATTTACCATCCAATTTTCGTTGTTCCCTTTTCATTGTACCAAGAGTAGTAGTAAAGGAAACTTACCTCTGTTAAGAAATTTCTTCTCTTGTAACTCCCTAATTTAGGAATGCTAAAATGCAGCAGCACTAGTGATATCACAGATGCACTAGAAAATTCATTCCAAAATTAACATACCCAAGACTCGATCAAGTGAAGGAAACTAACTGTAGTGAGTGAGTCACAATAAACTGTAGAAAAAAAGAAGTTCAGAATATTTAGCAGAAATACCAAAGGTCACATGAGGACACAAAGGTCCGTATGAGAATTATTATGTTACTAACATCTTAAGCTTTGCTCCTTCAGAAACTAAGTCATGTAATCCTAACTGAAAGTGAAATACAGCTATTCTTGTGGAGAAAGACAAAACAAACCAAGTAGTAACACACAAGTACACATAAATACATAATTTTTACCAAAATAGTAAATGTGGCCAAGGGGTGTTGCACAGGCAAGTGGCTGCAACTTGACCAATGTTGATTTTCATGTGAAATGGAAGCACATTTTGACTGGAAAATGTAAAAAGGAAAATAAACATCACTGTAAGAGAGAGGGGATTGTGCTTCATCAAAAGTAAAATGGTGTTTTGGTGACCAGAAAATTTTCTACTTTGGAAAAAGTAAAGGACATCTTAACAATAGGTGAATGACCTTCATGTTTCAGCTACTTCTTCCATGCCCCCAGTCTTGACAAAGGCTGACGAACACTCCTCCCTACATTTGTCACTATATGTTGCAGGAAATAAACATAACAAAATCTAGTGCAAGACCTTGTGAAAAGGAAAGGTGATGTTATTTTACACAGATCTGTTTCCAGTCCTCCTTGTTCATTCCTGCAGATTGTTCATGTATGCACACACATGCATTTCTCACGTGTTCACACTCACTCAAGAACCTTGTGCTGTGTGGCCAGGGAGGCAGGGACAAGAGATGCTGAGATGTGGCCACTTACCACGTCTCAGCTTTTTCTTTTCTGGCAGTGACAAACTCCTCTTTGGCTAATCCTTTTATACTCTCTAGGAACTGAGAAATTATTGTAGTGTAATAGGTTGACCTCAAATCTTGCTCAGTCCTTGCTCCAAGGATGTAAAACAATGTTACTCCCCTTTGTATTTGTTTCCCCAGTCTAAGATTATAACCTTATTTCCTGTTGAGATGAAAGGAGGACAGTGGCAAAACAGTTGAGGTACGTCCTTGCTCCTGTCTTGCTGTTATCAAAGTGCAAGATTTCTGCTGATGAACCATCTCTAATGGGCTTTATTGCAGAGTAGCCAACTGGTCTTCATGGGAATGCACTCCCCAGCATCTACAGCTCAATTTCTGCCATTCACATCCTTGGTAATCAGTATGGGTTATTCTTTTAAACCTTGCTCTCTTTCTTATGGTGCTCTGACACACAAGCATGTATATTCATAAATCAGCTAGGTTAATCTTAATAAATATGTCACAAATGTCCACACAGATGGTAGTCTGCAGCCAGGACCTTGTAATTTGAGAAGTTTTTCTCCAGACTTCCAGAAGCTCCTAACTCAGCAGAGGCTGCCAGATGGAGAGAGCAGCCTGATGCAGCCCAAACACACCTCTCATCCCAGAGAGGAAGCGGATTATTGCTGCCATAGTACTCGATGTTTGCCTCTCCATAAGATTGAATAAGTAGGGCATATGTTTATTTTATTTAGATAAAGCAAGGGCCAAAAATGTAGGCTGGCAAGAGTGAAAGCTCTTACTAAAGAAAAGAGCTATAAGATAAAAATGAAATTCTGTGTTATCATTGAAGAACTTCTTAAATTGTTTCACCATTTCCTGGCGCAGAAGATTTGCCCCCACAGCAGCCCACGCTGCCCAAGGACGGGTGTGTCCTGGGGCTTTCTCAGGGCCACAGCTTTCCGCTCCCTCACTGAGGGTACCTCACCCCAGGCAGGCAGGTGAAGAGCTGTCCCTCTCTTCTCTTCCCTTCCTGAAAGCCAGGCTATTTTGTGTCTTTTCTCTAGACATCCAGGCTTCTTGTGTTAAGGATACACTGCAAAACTTTATAATTGCAGTCCTTGAAAAAAAAACGTTTTATAATCACTTTATCAGAGTTACACTATCCATGCTGCACTGAGTTTTTCTTAAAGATCAAATATAATCTGGCTGTTGGATTATGCATCCATCCCTGTATACTTAGATAGTTGGTTTTAGGATGACACCCTTAGTCACGTTTCTGAGGAGGAAAAGGACAATGAACTAATAAAGTAACAATTACTATATTAGGTCCAAAATATAAATCCATGTGCCAGTTGTTACAACCTAGATAAAGAGGGGGTAGGAATGCATCAAACTATTTTCCTTGAGTTTTATATAGCTATTCGTAAGAGTTAAATTAAATGAATGTATGTGTGTGTGTTCTAGCTAGATTTATAGACTCTCCTCAAAATGTAAGTATTTCAGGTCCTGCTGACGGAGCACAGAAACAGAAGCCAGGATTGTTTCACCCACATAGTTGGCTTCAGCTCTCACGTATTTGGATACATTTGGCAGTACTAGAGGGGCTCATGCGTGCTTCCCACAGACACTCGGGACACTTGTGAAAATGTGGGGATTTGAGCCTTGAAGCAGCATGAAGGAGGAAGGAAGCTAACACTGCAAAAAGCATTTCCTTTGGCAAGTGCTACCTCTTCCCACGCCAGGACCCCTCAGTGAACCAGAGCCTTCAGGCCACCTCCTAGCTACCACACAAAGCCCTGATTAATATCTGTGTATTTTTTGTGTATTTTCTTTCCTCTGTTAGATATTTTTCGCTAGATCTCTGGCCAGGCCAGGCTAACGTAGCTTTGCTGGTTTGGGGTACTTGAGGATGTAACCCTCAGTCAACAGAAATGAAGTCCCTTACTCAGCTGCCAGTACATTATTCAAGCTGCAGGACTGTGTACACCTGTAAGTATGCACAACGAGCAAAATAAATTATAAATGCACCTAACTTCATTATCTGGGGTGGCAGAGAGGGAAAGGAGAGATTTTGGCCCATGTCCAGTCCAACCAGGGTTGGCAGTGTGGTAGGCATTGCAGAAGCATTTCTGTCTCTTTGCAGGAATCCACTGTGGGCTCTGCAGGGCCTGAAGCTCTGGCTCAGGCACTGCAGCCTCTGTGCCATGTGCCTCCTCCCAGCCTGCACAGACACCCTCTCTGGGGGCTGCTGCCTGCAATGGTCCTGTGCACCCTCCCTGTGGGGCGTGCAGTCTGCTCGGGCTCAGTGAGCCCCATCCTGAAGGGTTTTTCTTGCCTCCTGGTCATGCACCCCTGCTGGGTCTAGGTGTCTTTACCTCCAGCACTGACCCATGCATGACTGATTTACTTAAATATAATGAGTTCTTTTAGCGTCTTCATATTTCACTTCTTTGCCACGTTCACTCCACCCGGCCTTGCCTTTCTCAAAGCAGAGCAGCTCCTTCTCCCCTGGACTCCCCGTGCAGGACAGGCAGTCCTTTGGGCCTGGCAGAAATCCTTTCCCATCTGTTCAGGTTTGAATTCCTCTCGTGTGATACCCGCTACCTGAACGGCACAGAGGTCCACAGGGAGCTCTTCTCAGTGGCTGCAGTGGTATGGATGTTTCTTCAACGATGAGAAAAAGCATTTCTGAATTCATTTACCACAGTCTAGGAGTGCGTATGATCATCTTTTAGAAGTACTCACCCTGCAGCTGAGTACCCTGTGATTTTATCTTCTTTAATTAATTTTCAGCTCTTCATCTAACTACAACAGTTTTGTTACCAGCCTTTGCTTTTCCAGATAAATTCATCCTCTTTCTTTTCTTTCCAGAAATATTCCTGCATGACATTCCAATCCTTTGCTGTGCTAGCACTATTTCCTAAATATTTGGCATCAGAACATTGATTGATATAAATATATATTTAAAAATTATAAATTGATATATCTTTCTTTTTTGTATATTTCTCTGATGAAATTATTGTACAAGATCAGTCCATGGGCATTACTTCCAGCACTTGCCTCAGCAGAAACCTCTTTCAGCACAGTCCTTCCTCCTTCAGAAGAATATATAATTCAGTAAAGCTCAGGTTATACTTTATCTCATTTACTTTCATGTCCTCAACTTTTGCTTTATTTAGAAATTGTCCTAACAAATTGTACAGTACTGATCTTAGAAAGAAATTACATAAAATTGTCCCGATTACTTTCCATTTCCTTTCTAGAGGTGCTACCAGTGCTGTTATCCAGGGAGACAGCCCCTTGACAGTGTCATTTGGTGTCCTGGTTACTGTGCTGCATCACTCAGCCAGGGAGGGACATCACCTCCTCTTGCTCCCTCCTTCTGCACTAAACACACATTTAGGTTTGGAACCGTCCTTTAATCTTCACATCATTCCCATTTCAAAGCAGTTCCATTTTTTCATTGTTTTCTTTTTATTTATATAGCCGAGGAGCTATTTGTTATTTTAATTTTCTTTGCAACTGTATTTCTAAACTCTGACCTTCAAGTCATTTTTCTTTGCCGACCTGTCTCTTTTTCCATTTCATCTAAGTGCTTTGACTGCTTAGACTTCAGGTGATTACATTTGCTTTGTTTTAAAAGGGACATGGGGTGTTTGTGGCAAGAGGCATGTCCCTTGCATTGGGATGTGTGACCTGGCAAGGGGCCGAAGCTGTCCCAGTCCTTCTACTGCACTGGTACTGGGAACGGGGTCTCTCTTGCTGCCTGGAGTGAGGAGAGGGAAAATCCAGAGCTCCGTAGTGTCTCAGGGATTTTTTGGCAGGATTTATATAGGATGATCTCTATATTTCAGGATGGCTGTGGTAATCTGGGATATCTGATCTCCCTATGAGCAGCAGCCATTTTGAAGTTATTATTCATCCTGTTAGATCTGAAGCATTTCATTAAAAAATGTTGGTTTTTTCTCCAATTTACTAAATTTCAAGCCCTCTCTAAGGTCACATCCCTGAGTTATTTGGTCAGTTTACTTCCACTAGTTGTTTCCGGGTGGTTAGTTCAATAAATAGTAACAGGTATATTTTTATTCATTATTTGATTTAATTTTAACTGAGCCAGCCCATGCCCACTCACTGCAAAATTTTGTCTATGATTAGCTCTTGTATGATGCATTCCCCTGCTCACCACTGCATCTAGATTCAGTGTCTCTTTGAAGAAATCTGAGTCACCTGATTCACAAGTATTTAGGCAATAATGATGGTGGAGTTTGTTCTGCAACTGAAGCATGGAATGTGACATTTCTATGACAGCATTATTGGGTATTAGAACCTTTTGGGATGCTGTTTCTGGGGGCTGTCAGAGATTCAGTAGAACCAATCCTTACTGTAATTCCTCAGATTTACTTTAGTCTCAGCAGATTGCCTCTCATCCATACTGCCTATTCTCTTTCCTTTATGAATGACCACATCATGTTAATCTGCCATGATAATCTCTATTTCTGTGTTTCCTGAACAGCATGTACCTTCCAAGGACTTGTGAAACTTAAGTGATTAAATCAAGTCATTTTTAGGAAGCGTTTTCCTTAGGCCTTTTAAGTCCTTTAATCTGGACTAGTAAAGACTAAGTAGCCCCTTCACTAACTTTTCTTAGCCTTATCTTCTGCCTGAGGCTGACAGAGGCACATATTTTCATGTGTGAATCATGTAGTGTTTCAGTTACACCCTTTCTTTTTCTTCTTGCACTGAAGTTTACTGGGAGATCTCAACAAAAACAACATTAATCATTCCCCCCACCCCGCTTCTCTTTAAAGCTTGTTTTACAGATTAAAAAAAAAAAAAAGAAAAAAAAAAAGAAAAAAGCAGTAAAGTCCTCCCTTGGAAGCCTGTTGGCCTTGTGTGAGGAACAGGTATTTCCGGGTCTTTACTGGGAATATTTGAGCTGTACAAATACTATGCCAATGATCACCACCCCTTTGGAGGAAAGTAGTGCTCTTAGCACCTTTACCACACATCATCCCTGCCTCAGGCATGCTGGAGACACCAGCCTCCTTGGTTTTTCCTTTCCTTTATTACATACTCCACTGTCCATCTACTAGGAGTCACTCAAAAACCTAACCTAATCATGACAATATGTGAAGAACTAATCTTCAGTACATAAGATGAACTGAAGTGGATTAAATAATGAAGGCATTGATGCCACTAACTTGTTTTGATTTGTATGTGTTTAGACACATTTTGAAGTCAACAGGGAAGTATACACAACTTGTTGAACTCAAATATTTCCTGGTTATTATCTTTTCTTTTCTAATAATCAAATTCATATGCAAGTAACCACAATCAAGTAACTGAAGAAGAAAATATTTATACCATGTTGGCACTTGAAACAGTTATTTAATTTGCAGTGGGTGTTTGTTGTCAGGTAGATCCTTGACAGTGTTTCTCATTTTCAGATCTACTTATTTATGTAATCTTTATGATTTACCATGTCACAGAGAAGAATCCATTACAGTTTCTGCAAGTAAGTGAGATGCTACATTAGATAACCAAGTTTCCTGGAGCTATTAGCCATATATTTTCTAGATAAATTGTTTTTCTTGTGTTGTGAAGGCAAAACAAAGCTGCTAAAACAATAGCAGTATATGTCAATATCCTAAATTTCCTATTAAGTTCTTTTTGCCTATATCTCCTCCAGCTGAGGGGAGACTGGTTTGAATGGCTCAAGAAAGTAACATTTCTAGCACCCTAATACAAAACAGTGCAGAGCCATATTGTGAAAGCAAAGCTTGTGTGTCATGAAGAAAGTAACATTTTATCAAGAACTTGATGTCAATTGTGATTTTCAGTTGTGGAAGCCTGTTATTTATTGCAGCACCATATTTTGTGTCAGTTCCTTCCTGATTTAAAATAATTCACATTGATAGACTTCTAGACAGACACTGCCACCACAAAAGGTAATTTACAACAGTTTCAGCTCTGATATTTTAGTGTTGGTTTTCAAGGACTAGAACCAAGATCTATTCACCACAGGTAAATCTGGGAGGAAGTTTACTTACTATGAATATTAATTAATGTTTATCTACTATGGGTTAATTTGTTAAGCAGAAATTTGGGATTTTGATAACAGGTCAATTTACATGACACCAAGCCTGCTGGCAATAGATGGAGTAAACCTGTCTCAAAGGGGAAAAAGGACAAGAAAGACATTGTTGCTGGAGTGTTTTCAGAGAAGGACAATGAAGCTAGTGAAGGTTCTGGAGCACATGAGGAGTGGCTGAGGGAACTGGGATTATTAGCCTGGAGAAAAGGAGACTCAGGGGAGACCTTATCACTCTCTATGACTACTTGAGAGGAGATTGTAGCCAGGTGGGAGTTGGTCTCTTCTCCCACGTACCAAGTGATAGGACAAGAGGAAATTGCCTCAAATTGTGCCAGGGTGTAACAAGGGGAGGGGGTTTAGATTGGACATTAGGAAACATTTGTTCACAGAAAGGGTAGTCAAGCATTGGAACAGGCTGTCCAAGGAAGTGTGGAGTCACCATCCCCGAAAGTGTTCAAAAAAATGTGTAAATGTGGCACTTGGGGTTTTTGTGGTGATCATAGTAGTCTTAGGTTAATGATTATACTTAATAATTTTAGACGCCTTTTCCAACCTTAAGGATTCTATGATTCTATGATTTAATTCAGAACACTGAAAATGGTGCTATATGGGTGAAAAGAAACAGCAGTCATGTGCTCAGTTAATTTCAGAGATAAACTTGGTTCTTTACGGTGAAACCAGAAAACAATTAAACATGGCAGAATGGAGAGTGCATAAGCGAGTTACAAGTGGTGTTTCTCTGTTCTCTCTAATGATGCAATAAAGAGAAGATGTTCAGCTTCACCTTGAAGTCCTTCTGTTGCATTGCTCTTCCTATGCAATGGAGCGAACCTCTTCAATTTGTTACTTTCTTTTTATTCAAACTAATGTGGAGATACTAGAGGAAGTGATTGAGACTAAAGGGTGTAGCAGCATCTTGTTGCTGAATAGCGTTCATGGAAGCTGGGTGCATGACTCCCCAGCAGAATGAGAGAATACACAGCAGAATCATATTTTTCTTTGAGTGTAAGAAAAACAGGAATAGCCAAGTCATTACAGATTGTTAACATGCTTGCATTTTCATGTTATAGCATATAAAGGTATTCTTTTGGTTTATATTTTGTTCATACAAAGCCTGCGCTACTCTTGTTTGTGATCCCTGAAAAACATTTGGTTTATGAGATTATCTCTCAAAAGCACTCACATAAATTCATTATATGAGCAGCAACACCGCTGTTGGAGTGGTAGCCTCAACAAGTCTTTTTTCTGGCACCAGCTCTTCCCTCCCTGAAAGTGTAACCTTAAAGGCCAGTACTCCTCCTTGGAGAGGGCTGAGTGCGAGTGGGTGATGCTGCTACCCCCTGCACCAGCTGCCTGGGCTGCCTTTGCAGCTGGGTGGCACTCCCCAAGCAGCACAGCTGGTGCTCTCCTAACATTCACTGTGGAGAGGTGTGGCAATGCTGTGGTAGAGCCTCCCTCTCTCATGTGCCACCAGGTGGGGCTGGCTCTCCTTTTCCTCAGGCTGCTCCACAGGATCACCTCCTCGCTGGACCAGCACAAAAATTCTGTGCTCACACTGAAATAGGCTTTCAGTCTAGCCCCTGGCCTCCTTCACAAGCCAGCCCCAGCACAGAGCCTGTTCCACACCAGATAGTTCCCAAGGCCGGCCAGTCAGTAGAGCCTGCTGGGCTCAGCCTTCTGCATGAGAGGGTGAAGCAGCTGCCGTCCCCCGTAGGTGAGGACTCTTGTGCTGGGATGCCTCTCTTGCCATCAGCCCACTGCAGAGCACAGCCCCTCCTCAGCCACCCCTTCACAACAGGTTTTTCAAAGGGCCTCTTGCTTGCTGCTGCTCTGCGAAGCTGGTGCTGCTGGCTGCCCTCACCCAGCACGCACAGCAGCCTAGTGAGACCTTTCCTTGCGATTTCCATGCAATGGTATATGTTAGAGAAGCCTTAAATAAACTGCACCTACTTCAGTAGGTCAAAAGTGTAGCATACCACAGAAAATAAAACCCTTTTTTCCATTAAACTAGGTGTTAGGCATAATGTGAGCAGCTTTCTCCTTCATCTACACCCAGATTTCATCACTGAAGTCAACTGGAGCTGCATCTTTAGGATTAAGAAAATAATTTAACCCAGTTAGGTGTCACAGAACAGACTTCAGTGCATTGCACAGACTGAAGAGAGAGCAGAATGTTACCCACTGAATTTACTATCATGTTTGTTTTGGGAGCTAAATTATTCTTCCTAATTCTGCTAGCAGCATAATATGCTGTCTCAGTAATGGAAAGCATATGAAAGCAAGCAGATGGTGATAGCAGAAAAAAATCCCAGCATGTCCTGATAATGTAGTAAGCAAGTTCATTTTTTTGGCATTAGGCTTTCATAACCAAGGCATGGTGATAACAAGTACAGACACATTTTTAGAGCACAGTTCATCAAAAAATACAGCCAGTTTCATTGCAGGGCAATGGAAGATTACTTTTTGAGACTTCTATATAGATAAAACCTAGATGTGAATGTTGTTGAATTAGACCCATCATTTATTATTGCTAGAAGATGAGTGACAGAATAGATACTAGTCAGAGAGATTCCATCACAGCTCCTGTGTTCTTTCATATCATTGTAAAGGTTGAGTCTTTTGCCCATTGATTTGCAAATATGCAGCCATTCTGCATTACAGAAATACCACAGACCCTTCCATATAGGTTGTTATCACAGAGGGCACTACTGGAAATTCAAAATATTTTATTTTCCTTTAAAATTCAACCCTCCAGGTTGAAATTCTGAAGTATGAGGTTGTTGCTTCCTGGATATTTGTGTATATCTGCAGTACAAGAAGCTTCCAGTCTGACTCCAGCAGCCTATTGCTTCTCCTACCCACATGTCCCATTCCTCCAGAACAGAAGGCAGAACAGCCTCAGTGGGAAAAACACCCATTTGTTTAGCAAGTCTGAGAAAATTGAGACAACCTTGACTCACTGGCTGAGCAAAAGGCCCTGAAATGTGGGAAGGGCACTATCCAGCCTGATGACCTTCAAACTACATTTTTAGGTCTCAAGACAAAACATGGGCAGAAACAATGCCAGATTCACCACTTCTCGTTTTAAGATTCATCAAAGAAGGGATAAATTAATCTTTGTTATGATTTTCATTTGAAGTAATGAGGCCACATCTTCATGTAGCTGCAACCTTGACCAACCTTCAGCTTCCAGGAGTTTGTTTCAAACAGAACAAGGGAGGAGGAGACATGAAAACCACTGCTGCAGTGCTGGGTTCAAATGCCAGTGTACAGTTGAGGGGATAAATCCAGATCTGACCTCACTGATCTCTTCTGTTGGGAAAAGGTGTGAGGAGAGACAGCCTCATTTCCCATTAAAGTATCTAGTTGGTTACAATCCTTTTTTACCCCCCGCCCCATCTTGCACTAGTACAGCACACTAAGTAACATGAAGGTTTCATTTTTAAAAAATATTTCATGTGCACTTCTTCATTCTTGACTTGAAGAAAAAAAGGCAAATGAGTGGTTTTGATTGTTTGATCCATCTGAGGACCCAGTGTTTTCTGCTTCCTGAGGAAAGTTTTCTCCCGTTATAGTTTTAGTCATGGCTTGCTGATTTAACCTCCCAGGAGGTTTCTTCCAGATTGCTTTTAGTATCTTTGGGACGTGGCAGAGACATCATGCGGATTTCTTTGACGTCCCTATGTCCTCTTCATTTCATTACTTGGCAGGACATGGAGCAGGGGAGAAATGGAATTGACAATCATGTCCTCAGGTTGCAGCTGTTTTCCTGCTCCTTTGCCTGTGGCACCATTTTTCCTGATGTCACCTCCCCTTTCCAGGTCTTGGAGACATGGTAGAGCAGGCAGGTGACCTTTTCTGCCAGGGTCAAGTGGCTTTGACAGCCTGAGCTGGGTCAAAGCCTGAGCATTTCTCCCAGCAGAGCCTTGGGCAGGGACTGAGCTGGAGATGGGCCCCAAAACACCTGCTCAGACCCCCGTGCCGGGGCAGGGATGGGCTGGGCAGAGCCCCTGGCTGAAATGGCTGTCAGGGCACTGGCAGCAGGTCATGCCACAGTATCGCCTTCCTCTGCTGTGCTGCCATTCTGTAATCCCTGAATCTCTTACAGGACAAGAGCCTGAGGTCCCTCCTGCAGAGAATTGAGACCTTGATCTCAAATTGCTTAGGCTGAGCTCAGCAAGCCTGTTTTCAAAGCAAAGCCTGCTCTCTGTGAGTAAATTTCCCTTTCAATTTTTCCTTGAAAATCCTGCAGCAAATGGCTTTAAATGCAGTGTGTGTGTGTAACTGCTCTTTTTGGTGCGTTTCCCGTAATGAGCCATAACATATGTGTGTGTCTGTACACACCTCGGAACAATGCTATGCAAGCATTAGGGGATTTTTCTAACAACTAGTGAATGTGCTGCTTTTCACAGCTCACCCAAACACTCCTGCCTGATAAGCTGCCTGCAGAGGGACGTTATCTGTATTTCTAGGATCAGTGGAAAGGAGAAAAAAAAAAGGTGGGAGGCATATCTGAATATTTTAAACTGCTAATTCTGATGCAAGCAAGTCGCACAGAGGACACTTCTTGGATGGGGAAGTCTGAGGAGGTGTGTTTGTGGAGCTGTAACACTGTCCACGGAAGGAAGTTCAGTGAGAAGTGCAGAGCCTTCAACTCTCTGCTGTTTCCTATCTCTATGCATCCTTGAGTGAACTGTTCTGTTTCTCCCTCTGGCAAGCACAGTGCTAGTATATCCTCCAGTATAGCCATCCTCAGACATTCTAATGCACAGTAAGTGAATTAAAACCGCAGCAGGACCATATGTACCTTGCACATGTGTATAGCAGTGCAGGAGCAGTATTTGCCCCGGTGATGTCCTGTCCTCATTAGCACAGGGAAGTGCAGCACACAGATGGACAAGAGCCATCACTCACCATGGCACGAGCAGCACCTCCAGAGCTGTGCAGGCAGGGCACTTTCCCTGAGCCTGACTTCCCCTGAGCCCCTGACTCCTGAACCATCCTAGTCAGAAATGTTCTAGCCGTGGGGCTCAGAAAACATCTTTCTGAAGAATAAGAATTTTGCTGCATTTCTGATTTTTACCTGAAGCAACCGAGCCTGCACTAGCTAACAGGCATTTTTCAGAAGGATCTTTAGGCCAAGTCCTTCATATTTCAGCAGAGGGCTGCACTGTTATTCAACAGATTGCATTTTCCAGGAACAGACATTTCCAGGAAAATGTGGCTGAATGTTTTTGCCCAGTGGTGGTTCTTTCATCTTTGGTTTCTGTCAAAAGCAAAAGATCTTTCTAAAATTCACCTTTCTGGTGAGGATGAGCCTCTGAAACAATGGTGTTCCTGCAGGACAACTGAGGCAGGAAGCAACACTTGAGAGCAGAGGACTGCATGGCTGGAAGACATGCTTGCTGGGCAAAATATCATGTGCATCTTTTTTTGAAAGATCATCTAAGTCCAATTCTAACTTCAGCAGGCTCACAGCACCAACCTCTTGACCATGCCCAATGCTGTCATTAACTCCACAGCCCTGCCGCCCTCTCACCTGGACCATGTAACTCTGTGCAGAGACTTTTGTCTGCAGCAAAGTCAGGAAATTCAGTTGTAGTTCCCACAACAACAATAAACCCAGGTATTCTGAACAAATACTGTAAAACCTCTGAAGTTAGTTGTGTGTTTCTCAGTAGATGCATGAGAGACCCAATGGTACAGTAGGCTTGGGGATGCTGCCTGCAACCTCCACGCTTGCCCCTGCAAAACCTGAGCATACATGAAAGAGGGGCTTGGGGATAAAACCTTTTGACAGCTGATGCCAAGCACCAGATGTTCTGGGGTAGCTGTGGAGTTTCTGGTGACTTGAGGCTATAATCCTGGTATTGGAGAAAGTGGCAACCACACTGTATGTCATAGCCAGTGAGCAGCAGGTGTCTGCTGAACTTCACAGCAATGCGGGCTAACCAGCATCCTCACACAACACTGTCTTCTGCTCAATTTACTGCCCTTAACTGGACTTCATCACTTTGGTAGCTGAGGGCTTCACACTTGTTAATGTTTATTTCTGCAGAGGCTCTGTGAAGTAAGGAAGAATGTTATCCCCATTTCACAGAAGACTGAACCAGCAAGAGGCCATACATCCACCCCAAAGTCTCGGAGAGTCTGCAGCAGTCTGTGCCTCCCAAGTCCAAGGGTCATAACCTCATTTTCCAGTACTGACAGAAAAGATACAGAACCAAAATTTCATGGGTAAATAAGTGCCAGGACCTGCTGGCTGGAGTCCACAGGCTGTGGCCTCCTGTCTGCTGGAGCATTCGTATTTTTCCCTGTTATTTCAAATATTTTATTGTAGTGTTATCTTGTCTAGTCTAAACAATGGTCCCACTTGCTCCTGAGAGTAGTACTTTGTGAAGGAATACATTGAAAAATGTTATTATCCCCCACGTTTGGGTGCAGACACAGAGGGGTGGATGCTCCACAGTCAGGACCCTACCAGCCCTTTGCCACCCCAGCCTCTGCTCTCTACCTGCAGTCACACAGTGCAAGAACCACCACCAGCCCCACAGTCCCATCCCACCCATTCTGAGACTGTGCTCCTTCCCCAAGTACAGGGACACGGGTATCTCAGGAGTGATAAAAACCTGTGCAGCATCAGTGGCGTGAATGCAGATACACGTTAAGGGCAAAAGAGGGAAAAAACTGTATCACACTGTTGCACTTCATGTGACTGTAGCCACTCAGACCAACAGCTCGTGGTCTCACACCAATGTATAACATTCAGTCACGGTGAGTTCCCAAAATCCCCTGGGGAACTTAGTTTGCATATTGTTCAGTTATTCATTCCAGATTTCTCTGCCCAAGGTTACGTAACCGTTCCTGTTTATTCATATTCCTTATTGAATATTCATATTTTAGGGGCATCTGTTACATTCAGTCCCTCATTGGTTGTTACACGTTGAACCCTCCCGTGGTTTACCCCATTGGCTGTATCCCCGTGGTTACCTCCCTTTGCCCTATCCATATTGGTTGTTACCCTTTGCTCCACCTTGCTCCGCCTCCATATAAAAGTTGCTGTTCACTGTACCTTCTCGCTTTCTGCCTCTGACACTCCACCCTGCAAAAGAGGGTTGGTGTCCACGCAGGGAGTCCCTCCTTCTTCCATTGCCTCCGCCGTCGCTACTTTTATATCGGCTTGCAGCCTGCGCCTCGCAGGGAGCCAGCGGAGTCTGGCGCGCTGCAGCTCGGTCTTCTAAGGACGCCTCTTGCAGTCAAGACACTGCACAGCCCCCGGGCAGCTGCTGGTCAGCGTCAGGTGGCACCCAATATGGGGCCCTCTGATTAGAGGGCTCTAGAAGAGGTGTCCTGAGTGGTAGTGACCACCCAGAGTTAGCCTTGTTGGGCAGCGACTCCCCTGAGTGCAGCACACTGATTTGTGCTCAGTGGTACTCCCATGGAGAACCGGCAACCCTCCTTGGTTGCTGCTGGGAGGACTGGTTCTAGGCAGAGGACCCAGACTACAGATTTCTGTTCCCAGGACCACCTCTTTGTGAAATCCGAGGCTTCAGTAAGTTCATTCCTCCAGGGGTTGGGGAACTGCAGTTTTTTGCATTCTGAGATGACCCACCGTAGAGAAAGATCTGAGCTGTGATGTTCCTGCCTCTGGATATGATGTCTCTTAAAGCAGGCAGAAGTTCAAATTTCCAGCTCTGTTTCAGTCCTATCCACTAATGAAAACTCCAGGTGTTACTGGAAGAACTATCAGTGTCTGCTTTGGCATGTGAAGTGTGCATCACTTGCCTCATTGCCTTAAAAGCAATAAATCTCTGTTTATCTTGATGGTTACTTAGTAATGAAAACCAGTGGCCAAATCAGTTACCTGAAAGAGACTAAATGACAACTTGCTCCACACCCTATGTAAGTCAGGCAGATAAAGTCAAAGCCCTGATTGGTTCCATGTGACTGGGTCTGTCCAGAGTGGTTGAAACAGACTGGCATACAGCGCTTTGTCATCCTGGCACGTCCAAGCCATCCTGCTGCTGACCAGCCAAGGACACATGGGTGTTTCTTAAATTTCCACTGTGATTAGACATAGCATCCTGTAACAGTTTAGGAACAAACAACAACTGTATTTAGTCATGCCTTAAAATTTGGAAAATGTCCTACCCTGCTATCTCTAAGCATTTCACAAACCTGGTGAAACCCTCCTTCTCTTGACTGAGGAATTCATTGCAGTGGGTAAGACGTCTTCATAGGGATTTTTTTGTGTTTTTCATTTTCCACCTGCAAATTGGGAAGGAGACTATTCAGCCACCTTTGTGAAGCGAGTTGGGAACTCTGTGAGGGGAGTGCTGTTTAGGTATCAGATATCAGTAGCAGCCTGTCACATCGAATTCAGCAAGGGAACGACTGCCTCTGCTGTTGCAGCACTCGTTGAGGACTAAACTCCCAGATGAATTAAGACTCTCTGTGTGACTGAGTCTTTTTGCATCTTCCTGCCCCACCTGTAAAATGGAGACAATAATGTTTCACTGCATGAATGAGAGGTAGTACATTAATTGTACCGAGACCATGACCACAAAACACCATGCAACAAATAATTCTGCAATAGCTGCACACACAGCATTCATTTGCATTTGTATTCAGCAGACTATGGAAGTAATCACACTATTAACACCTCCACTATAGGGGAAAATGCCTGGAGACCACATCCAGACATCCAGGTGTCTGCTGAACTTCATGGGGTGTGGTGTCCAAGTTTGGGCTTGAATGTAGATTGCACAGCTAATTCCTTCTTAATTTATAATAGCCTGAACCTCAACATGAACACCAGGCACTGACTTACTAGGAACCTGAATCAGCTGCCCACTCTGTGCCCTGGGTCTATGTCTTGAAATTACTCTATTGCCTGCTGCAATCTGCTCTGAATCTGGAGATTTATTTCTACAGGAGGCAGGGAAACATTATGTCACCAAACTACTTCCAGTCTTTTCCAGGATTACAAGTCAGGGAATGGTGGGTTGATCTTGTGATTTCCATCCTACAATTTAAACCAGATGGGCTATCCTTGCAACATAAACATTTAAGCAAGAAAAGAAAAAAATTGGCAGAAGAAGTTCTGTTTCCTGATTAACTGTGTTATTATGACTTACATTTTTTAACAAGATGCACATAAAGCTAGTTTACAAGGTAACTTGTTCACTGTTTTTGATTCGTCCCAATAAAATGTGGAAATTTTGTTTCTGCTGTACAATACTCAAGCCCTACTGCGTGTAACAGGTATAGGGGCTAATACCTGTGAGCTTTCCCTCTTGAGAAAAAACAAGGTGAAGGCACAAAATGCAGCAGCTGTTGCATAGCCAGAGCCATTGGTGTGTGAGTAGGACAGGAATTGTTGCAGGCTATGAGAGGGAGGATTTAACCTGAATCAAACCTCAAGACAAAAATGATAAACCCACAAGTCCACACTGTATTTTATTGTTTGTTGCCACCATGTTGTTTACTTGCAGTTCGTTCATTTTGATACAGGTATCAATACCTGAAAAGTATTGAATGTGTGGCTAGCATATTGAACTAATAGAGCAGTGGTAAAAAACTCCTTCCTGTTCATTTACCCTTTACATACATGAAAGACGAGACAGTATCAGAAGCAGAGGGAAAAAGGAGACCCAGATAATTAGATGCCACTCATCTCAGAACTTGAAAGCCAATGAAATAACTAAGATGCTGTGAAAAAATATCTGCCATAATTAAAATGGCTGATTGGTGAGAGCTGCAGTAAAGGCCAGTGTGTGGGACCTTACTAAAAACACTGCTGGAAGGAGCCAGATCTACATACCTGGGAAACTCAAAGCCAGTTGAAGTTACATGGGAATTTCAAAACACAGGCTTGGTGGGTGAATGCTTAGCTTCGGTGGTACACAGCAAATTAGCACAGCACCAGAGCAGACGTGAAACTGCTCCTTCACAACCCTGGGCACCAGTAGAGCTAAAACTGACATCATTTGCCCAAGCCATGTCTTGGGAAGCTGTCAGGAACAGCCATCATGGCAGGTAAAGCCCCAAGTTTTGACAAATCCCAAAGTAATACTCTTTTGACTTTAATGCATGTGCTGTTCTACCTAGGTCTGAGGCACTGTGGCAGCCTAAAGCCTCTGAAGCAGATTTGGGGATAGAGTGGCTGAATTTGCTGAGCTGGCAAAGAGTTCTGGGAGATCTGTCAGGACAGTTGCAGAAGCCTCTTGGAGCAGCATCATAGCACTTTCTGACTGTTCCTCAGCCACAGTGAACTGGGATGCTCTGTATTTTTAATCCATCTCTATGTTAAATATTTGCTTGAACCACCTGAGGAAGTGGTCTGTGCTGAGCAGGGTTACCTTTTGCTGAAGGAGACTGGTGCTATCATATAGGGCACGATGGTGGTTCAGCAGCGTCGCTTCAGAGGCAGAGCAGAGCCACACCAGGGAGCAAAATCCTTAACCCTGCCCAAGTCAGACACAGGGAAGTGCAACTGTCTGTGCTCAGCAGTGTGGTGGGAGGGCAGCGTGGAGGGTGCCACACTGAGAAGGATGAGAAGTGGGAGAACCACAGAGAAGGGAAACAGCCTGGGAAGCAGATGCTGATGTGAATGAGGAAGCACAGTGAGCATCCCTTTGTCTCAGGCTAGACGTAGAACAACCAGAAAAATTGACTGAGTTTTTGTGGTAGCAACCAAAGTAACAACCTGTAACTACTGTGTAAATTCCAGGATGACTGATCAAAGAATTGAACAGGAAAACGAATTTTACAAAACATTGAAGACTACCATGCTTCCTAATGATTCCCTGAGAGATACAGCTAGGACTAACTTTGGAAGTAGCAGAACAGCTTCATAAATGTTTTCGAGTGGTTTTACATTACTCTAAATTCTGCTTCTCAATACTCATCAGGTTTTTTCCCCACTAACCATAAAGCATATGCTGTCTTGGATCCTGGTTGCATGAGATTAACAGATAACCTTATTTTTCACAGTCAGTCTTCAAGCATTTCTGCCACTGAAGATTCTCTTCTACAGCTTCAAGTTGAAAAATCTTTGTGGCAGATTTGCCATTGCCTGTAATAATTTATGAATGTGATGTGTTGACATGTTTATTGTGTGCATACATTGAGCTACTTCAATAGCTGGATTGTCAAGAGGTGTACTCAGGAGAGAGAAGATGGATCCAGGCATACATTTTTGAGGAAACACATGGGAAACAAAGCAAGTGCTCCTCACTGTGATGTTTTGGCTGGGCCGCTGTTGGGCTCACTGGAGAGATTTCCCTGGGAGAAATGTGGGCGCCTGCAAAGCAAGACATGAAAGACCCCAGAGAATTTACAGAGGACCATTTAAACAGAAGTTTTTGTGAGCAAGATTCCAAAAAGGGTTGAAAGTGCTCAGATCTGTAGATGTTTAATTTAGTAGATGTTGGCAAGACTACAAGAAAAAGTGCATGTGAAATATTTTTTAACCAACATGCTTTACTGCATTGGTTAAGTGCCTCTTCTGTTTTAAAAATGTTTGGGTCGTGCAGGAAGGCTGAAGATCTCTCTTCTCATGTATGTATGTGAGCTTGGAACATGCATGGGGTATGTTGGCTGGAGCTCGTGTTTAGTATAGTATGTGGGAATCAGATTATCCCATGCATGGAAAGGTAAAAGCTCAAGGCCTGCTATAAGCAGAAGGCAAATGAGAAAGACCACTGGCAACCAGAGTTATAGCAGTAACCATAAGAACACCATAATCTTTCTTGTAAGTCCTTACATGTAGTTCTACTATGGACTTTTATTAAACATTTAAGCCTCAGCATTCAGGTGATTCATATTTGTTACAAAAAGCTGTCCCATTAACACAAAGTACAAGCTGAAACAAAGCTAATGAGCCTTAATACTTGCAGGATAATTCAAAGTTTAAAGGTGGTATTAACAAAAATAAAATAAGGAAGAGTGCAAAAATCCAGTTTCATTGTCCACAAGAGAACCTGAGATTTTCCTTTTGGATCATAAAATTAAATCTGTTGCTGAAGCGACTCTTACACTATTACTAAAGTGGTGCAAGAACACATATACGTGCATAATTAAGTACCCCTGTGTGACCATAAAAGGTCTGCCGAGGGGAAGGCGAGTGGGACTTGATTCAGCAACTTGAAAGAGGGAATGCCATTACTGTAATCTCTCTGTATTTCTTTACTTTGATGGGGCTCAGCCTTATGTGGTAGAGTGAAGGGGTGTACAACACTGGCAATGGGAGTGTTCCAGTGCAGAGTCTGGGCTGTGTGCACTGTGCATCTGAGACGCAACAGCAAATTGACCTGGAACTGCACAGGTATTTATCCTGTGGAAATCATACCTCAGATCAGACATGCAAAAAATCTGAGGCAAGCTGAGGCAAGTGTATTAGATATACCTGAAAAGTTAGGTGAATTTTTTATTTATTTGCCTTCTGGTTCTGCAATGTGACATATGAATGGTAAATGGGTAAGTGGAAAAAAGTCACTGAGTCCTGCTCTTGAAAATGTGATCTAGCTTAAAGCACTGGCAGTTCAATCTTTGTGTTCAAACAAAGGGACCAAACAAGTTCAAGAAACAAACAGGGTAAACAGCACAGCTATCAAGTGACATTTTGGAAGTAACAAGTGAGCAGTTGTATGGTGACCAACCTCCTACCACAGTTATGCTCAATTTCATATAGCTCCCATTAACCACACTACCTGTCCTGGGAGTTCCCATCACATCCCAGTCTTGATAAACAATTTTGGAAGTAGAAAAAGGGAATGGGTATCAAGATAATACAGTGGAGTTGTGGGGCAGTGTCCTGGGTTGAAGTATTCTGTTACCATCTTTGTGAGCTGTTGGAACCAGGTGGAGCAGCGTTTTCCCTGCCTTCTCCCTCTGTACTATCTCCTGTTAATGGGCCATCAATGCCTCACCCCATGACTCAGAGATAACTCCCCCTTGGACTATCTCCTGTTAATGGCCCATCAGTGCCTTATCACAGGACTCACCATCCCATTGTGAGATGCTCCGCCCAGAGGGAGGAGCCAACTATCCCATCCTGGATATAATCCGAGATTCTGAACACCACAGGAGGGCTTGCCTGCTGGACTCCCAGAGGACAAGACCTGCTGCTGGACTTTCAGACCCTTCTTTCTACAGGATCACTGCTTCAACTGAACCGCTTTCGCTTGGACTGCCACCACCATAGAGTGTCAGGTTGTATTCTGACTTTTGTCTGTATCCTTGTACTACTGCATTTATTTATTTCTTTTAATTTTCTCCTATTAAAATTATAATTCTGACTTGCGATCTCCCACTGGTTTGATTTCAAACTAGTACAGGCAGGGCACACACAGGAGCAGTGTTAACATCCCATGCAACACCTAGGTCCACTTCTTGATAAAAAATTACATCCTGCTACAGCAAGACCTTGAAGAGACACAAGGGGTTTTATAGACGGACTTAGAGCTACTCAGTAGATGCAGTCAAGCTCCTTTTGAGCTGCCTCTCCTGTGAGACTGGCGTCTTTTCTGTCGATGTCAGGTGCAACTTTCTGAAGACAGTTTTGGCCTGCAGGAAGAATCATAAGACGGTATTTTTATAGATGTTCATGGATTTTGTTTGTTCCAGCCGCCATGGCTGGGAGCCTGGACCAGACTGCAGACCCCTGGGAAAACCCCACAGTTTCCCGGGGCCTGGAAACATCAATAACCAATCGTGTACAGAACTTGGGAAGCTGTGACCAGAGCGCAGGGGTCCAAGAGACCCTGTGTAACCCATGCTTTTCACCCAAAGCCCTTCCCCCCAGGGCCCACCACCCCAGGGGGGGCACCTCCTCACCTCACCCCTTTTGTTTTAATTAAAATGACAAAACAATATCAAAGAACACAAGCAACCCTCTGAGTCCCAAAAAGTCCAAAAGGAATTCTTCTGGAGCATTTCAGAGCTGGCAGGAGAGAGATGGAGGCTTTTGAGCACTGTGGGGAAACTGAAGCACTTTTGAGCATTTGTGGGGAAACTGAAGCAGGCGATGGTTAACTCCTTCTCTCACCCCTTTATCCCCCCATGGGCATGGGAAAGGTATTGTGGGGAAAGGGAATTGCACAGGGAAACCATGGAGTGAAAAATGGACCAGGAATAAACTGGGGATAATAGTGTTGGGTAAAATTTGGTATAGGATAGAAGGGAAGGGTAGAATGGAGATATGGAGGTTGCTTGCATGGATATGATTTAGAATAACTGCGATTTTTCGCTTGTTTACTGCCTCGGACTGGATCACCGTTGGGCCCAGTCACATGGGCTGCCTGCAGGCCACTCCTTCCTTGTACAATATTAAACACTACAGTTTCCCCATCTCGCACACTTTGGAGGCGTTTGGTGGGATTATATTTGACAATCGCAGTCCAATGGACAAACACATCCTCTTTCGTGTCATTTTGTGTTACGAAACCATAATTTTTCTTAAAATTATACCCTTTTATGATTCCTGTAACTTTTGTTGCTAAAACTTTCCCTATCACATGTTTGCATCTGTGTCGTGGCTGCTGGTTTGGCACAGCCGCTGCTCCGCTGCTGGTCCTTTCCATGCTCCTGCTTTTACTTTTGCTTGCCGTTTCCACGCTGGGATGGCCGGGGCTGCCTGCACTCTCCTGCTGGGGTGTTCTGTTTCCCCGGGATGTGAGTGGGGCTGCCGCCAGGTGCTGTGTGCGGGGCCGCAGGGTCTGGGCCGGGCCGCGCCACTCTCTGTGCGCACTGCCGCCGCTGCTGCCCTTTCTGCCGCTCCTGGTCCCGGTCCCACCTGTCTGCGGCTCGTGCGCACCGCCGCCAGCCCTGCCTGGCCGCGGCTCGCTGCGCCGCTCCGCTCCAAGTGTGCTCCCGCCTTTCTTCCTCCTTGGGCGGCTGCGTGTGCCGCCGGTTTTCAGCGCCGCCCCGCCCGCTCGGTCACTCTCCCCCGCACCGCCGGGGCGCTGGCCAGGCACATTCAGCACCGACACCTCTGCCGTGGCTGTCGCCAAGAACACATTTTTGCTCCAAGCTGCCGGGGAGGGGGAGCGAGAGAAGCAGCCAGCCTCATGGGGACACGACGGAAATCCCCAAAGATCCCCGATAATCTTATTCCACAATTTCCGCTCCTCCATCTGAGAGGGAACAGCCAAACAAGGCCAGGCTGTCCGTGGGGGTCGCCCGTCTGCGGCACGTGGCCCGTGGTGCCGCTTCACCGGCTGTGGCCATGCGGGAGGGGGCCCCGGGGCCACGCTCCCGCAATCTTGTGATTGCGGCATGGCCTCACCGTCGCGGTGGCCGTGTTCTGCCGCAGAGGCGCCGGGACAATGTGCATGCTTCGTAAGGGTGTCAGTGATTACAGGCCATGCACAGAGATGTTCCACCGCGGCTACATGTTCTGATTGAGCCGTTATCTCATCCAAAATCTTGTCCCAAAAATCTCTTGTACCAACGCCAGGAGGACCAACGTCAAAAAGCAAGTCCTGAGAAACATAAAAGAAATTTTTGAAAAGCCAGTCAAAGAATTTTTCCAGATATCCCAGAGTAAGTTTAGCCTTTTGCTGTGCCAGGATTTCTTTAACTTCAATATAAATTTCTTTCTGTGGCTTCTATAGCCACATTTCCCATGATTTTTCCATAGTCCAGAGAACAGCCAAACCAAGCCAAGAAGAGAAAGACCCGGGGAACTTTTACTTACTAAATGATTGGATTTTTCTCAGAATCTTCGCTGCTGTTCTTCTCACTGTCTTCAAGGGACTCCAAGGGATCGTTAGGATGCCGCCATTCTCCACCACTGGTTGAAGTCAGATGCCCCTTTCTGAAGACAGTTTTGGCCCATAGGAAGAATCATAAGACGATATTTTTATAGATGTTCATGGATTTTATTTGTTCCAGTTGCCATGGCTGGGAGCCTGGACCAGACTGCAGACCCCTGGGAAAACCCCACAGTTTCCCGGGGCCTGGAAACATCAATAGCCAATCGTGTACAGAACTTGGGAACCTGTGACCAGAGCACAGGGGTCCAAGAGACCCTGTGTAACCCATGCTTTTCACCCAAAGCCCTTCCCCGCCAGGGCCCACCACCCCAGGGGGGGCACCTCCTCATTTCCCAAGAGGGATCCTTGTGGCAAAGGGCCTCTCATCTGTTTGACCCTGGAGCAAGCACCACATTATGCTGGCAGCAGGGAGGAGGCAGCAGAGACATTTTCTCCTGAGGTAGGAGAAGAGTCACCTATGCCCTGGGGCTGCTCTGGGGGCTGCAAACTCAGGCCAAGAGACAGAAATAACCCAGGAGTTGTTAGCTGGAGAGCTTCAATTTACAGACTCTCCAGGAGAACAAAGCTTAATGAAAAACTCCAAGGAAAATTAGATAAAATGGACCGATGTGGACATCAGAAAACTTCTACAGCATAAATCATAAATCCTCCCCAGTTTGGAGAGAGGTAAGAATTTCATCTCCATTAATTTAATCTGGCAGATAGAGATAACAAAGCAGTCTCTACATGGTAGAGTTAACATTGCTTGGATTGATACAGAGAGACAAGATGCACTTGCAGGCATAGGAAAAATGCATCTCTGAGAAAATTTCCACTATTAATATTTTTCCCTTGCAAATGTGGGTCTTCTAAAACACTTCTTTCTTTTGGAAGGATCTAAATGAGGAGGAGGTGGGAAGTAGAGCTACAAAGCATGTAAGAAAGCCTCAAATATATGAGTGGGAGGAAGGAGGAAGAAATGAAAGAATAATGAAGCTTGCATCACTGGAAGCAAACAACAGAAGAAGGGAAATGCATGTACTTGTGGCTAAATTTTGAAGGAACTTAGGCTGAGGTTTAAAACAGCTGTGATTAGCATAGATGCAGGCACAGAGTAATGCAGATGATTTGATCAAAGAACAAAGAAATGTTAGAACTGATTTCATTAGGAAAAATACCTGCCTTAGAGTTAATGGGTAAGCACAGGAAAAAATGCCTTGTCTGTGCAGTTGATATGAACTAGCCCTGCAGAGGGTTATCAGCACTTGTAGTATCTAGGCTCATTACGAGACTTGGGCATTGCTTCAATGGGGCCAGGATTTTGCCCTTCATGGAGTGTGTTGGCATTAGTGAGATTTCCTTATGTGGTCATGATGTTGCAAACAGATATCAGTATTTTTAAAAAACAATCAATAGAAGTCTTGTTATTAACATGATGCCAAGGGTTCCCAGCTTTAGCTGCATCAATAGCTGAGCCCAAATGCTCAGCTACTTCTGGAGTGTTGTCACTGAAACTAATTCTTTCTACTTTGAGAGTTTGTCCAGTGGCCATCACTCCAATGGTTACCCATCTGAACCAGGAAACAAGCCTGGAAGAGGAGCCTGGGGTTGGGTTCATTCTACACCTGATTTTTGTCAGTGCTTTGCTGTAAGGGCATTCAGCAAGCCAGGCTGATCTCTCCTGACACAGTCTTTGAAAATTTTGCAGAGCAGTCAGTAGAAAACTTTCAACTGAGCTGAACGAGGAACCTGTGTGTCTTCCACAGGAATCATGTGGAAGACACACAGGGATGAGATTGTCTCTGTGTCACCAAAACTACCTACAAAATGAAAACTGTAACTTTGCTCAGGAAACCCCAGGGTTTTATATTCACTTTGGAATAAACTGAGCCCATCCATCCATTGCAGAGGCGAGCATCAGGGAATCAACAGGACGTTTTGCCATCTGCACAGACGAGCAATGCTCAGGGATATAACTAGGACTAAGATGGGGGCAGGGAGAAGGTTGATGCCAGCAAGTTTTACAAATGGAAAGTCTATGCTGCTACTCCAATCTATACTGGCTTTTCAAAATCAACTTGGAGACAGCAAGAAAAAAGAACCGAGTTTTTTCCTTAGTAAAACTATATTTGATACAGATAGAAAACCCCATTCCTTTCCTTTTTTCAAATCTAGTCATCAAAATTCCGAGTTGACACTTTTTGTATGTTTTTGTGCAACACGCTGGTGCAAAATCTGGGTTTCCTTGTGCCATGCCCACAGCAAAGCATGTTGATCTAGGGTTGGCAGTCCTGTACAGTAGACTAGTGGAGTTTGGGTAGGCAGGAAAAAGAATAGGCAGAACACAGCTGTCGTTCTGTCCTATGTCCAAGCTCCGTGTCCAAGGAAAGAATGTATCCCTTGGGGGAAAACAAAAAATCTCATCCCGTCCTGAACTAGCCATTCCCACATTATGACAAAACAAATCTAAAAGGACAAGCTAGGCTTTTCCTATAATCATTACAGCAACCATATATACCTCGAGTTGTCACTCTACAGGGTTGGTTAGAGAAAGCTAACTTAAAATTAATAATTAAATGCCCTTTACAGGCTTGACAGTCTCCGGGTGCGTGGCAGTGCTGATGGCACCAGCCCCCTCTGAGACCCTGCCAGCCTTTGCAATTGCAGACTGCCCCATTCAGCCCAAAGCTCCCCTCCACCTGCCTTCACGGCAGCAAGGCAGGACAGGCAGCAGCGGGAGGCTGGGGTGAGGGCTGCAAAGGGGCAGAGGAGTAGGCAGGAGGAGGTGGGTGCACCCTTGGCATTGCAGGCTCTTCTGGCATGGGGAGTTTTCTCTGTTTTCAGCCGTAAATACGATACAAGGAGGTGTCAGGCCTCGCTGAGGCTCCCGGCGGGTAAGACGGTAAAAAATTAACAGTTTTAGTTCTGCATGTCTCGTTTTTCAACGTGTAAAAGCCCGGCTCCGGTGGCACGAAGGCCGCTCCCAGTCGCAACGCGATGGCCAAGGAGGGCAGCCGAGCCGTGTGCGCACTCACTGCGGGTCGTGCCGCGACGGGCGGCCGGGTCGGGCAGGCCCCGCCCCGGTGGGACAGGGGGCACGAGAGGGTTCCCCTGAAGGAAAAGGGACAGCACGCGTGGGACCGGCATCCTCCGCCCGAATCTGCTGCATCTCCGCACACCCGCAGGAAAACACCCCCGAGGGAGCAGCACCTCTCAGCCCGCCCCGGCCAGCTCCTCGCTCCCGAAGTTTCCTTCGGGGAAGCCCGGCACGCGCACCCGCCGCCAGCTCCGGGGGGCGGCTCG